>SKCR01028784.1:0-76462 GCA_019454045.1 Zanthoxylum bungeanum | reverse complement strand
TTTCACAGCTCACTGTCGTGAGCTTAGGGAAGCAAATGAGTGTGTTTCCATGGTGGAAACATAAGTGCTAGCACACTTGCGACACTTGCGAAGGTGTTAGGGAGGTTCACCCATGAGGCGGGACTCATCCGACGGAGTTTGGAGCTTCGTTTTGAGACCCGAAAACTGCCAAGACAGTGAGCAGGACTGCCACCAGTGGGCGTGAAAGCAGTGGCCTTTTGGCTTCGATTCGTCTCCAAATCGACTCAACCGATCGATGTGAGTATTTCCGCTACCCTCCTCCGTTGATGTGTTCACGCATTATTTCATGCATTGATTTGATCTTGGGACCTAATAAAAACTCAACAGATGAGACCTAATTAAAGATAATTAATTGGTTGCCAATTACACAAAAAACCCTCAATAAATATTAAGCAAGTGATTTCCTTCCATTGAGTGATTCTCTCTCAAGATCCAAGATTGGCATTGGTTTGTTGGGCAAAGTCAAGACCTTTGTCCATCGTGAATGTGTTTGAGTCATGAGGCTTTGTTCCATATCGCATGTCTCGTCCAAGTTGTGATTTATCGACCAAAGTCAAGATCACTTCTTGTCCATCGACATTGATTACAAAGCTTTTCAAAGTCAATGGGTCCCGCTTAACTGGAATCATTAAGCTTGTTGTGCCAAAGCCAATGCTTAGTTGATTCAGAGGAAAATGTTAGGAAAATATATTAGATATATTGGCATACATATTGTGTATATGTTTCAGACTCTGAGGTCCACCTACAGGATCTAGGAATTGGATGAGATCCAATTGATCTTAGAGATCTACATAGTTATGTTTCATACAACTTGTTGGCCAAAGTCAAGGTTGTGTGCTATTTAACGGAATCCTAGCCACTAGGAAACTAGGTTTCTCGAGTACTCCACATAGGGTTAGGGGCTCGCTGAAAAAAGTGGGAGGCAAGTATTAAATTTGAAATTTCGTTTAGATACTTTCCATTATGCGCTCATTTCATTTTCGTCATTATTTAATAAATAAATTAGTTGGACTAATATTTAATTATTATTTTAATTTAATAGTTGGACTGTATTCAAACTACTTCATTTATAGTGGATTCTATAATTGGACTATAGTAATGAATATATTTGAATTTAACCAATCAAATAGTAGTTGATTATATCGTTAGACTACATTAATCATATATTTGAGTGTACCCGAAATCATTGATTGGATAGTTGGACTATTGGAATCAAGACAATTGAAAGATTAGCGTCAAAAGAGATAATCCTAGGTGATAAATGTCTTTTACAGATTTAATTTTCATATTGGGAAATGAATCTCAGGATAGTCCTAGGAGATGAGAAGTCAATCTATTTGATAGAGCAACCTCTCGGGCCTAATATTGGGTTTCTATTAAGTCCCAATGATCAAATCAAGCATTGAAACACATGTGAATACACAAAGGAGAATGGCAGAATCATACTCACTTTGATCGGATTGGATGCTACGAAGAACAAAACTTTTTATGCCCTTTGAGTGAAGCTCTCGGCCATGGTGTTCTTTGTCCTCCATCTTCATCTTCAAGCTCCAAGCTTTATCAATGGTGATTCCAAGCTCAATGGTGGGTTTCCCTATCACCTTTTATGCCTCTTTGTGTGCTAGCACCTTGATGATTTACCACAAATCATCCTAATATCTTCCTATCATTCTCGGCCAAGCAAGATTAAAGAAGAAAAATGGCTTCAAAAGACAAAAGGGAGAAAGAGTGATAATGGCCTCCATGGCCGAATATAGAGAGGGAGAATAGATATGAGTGTGTTTTTGTTTTGTGTATCTAATACACTTAAAAGAAATTCAAAATTCATTTACCAAAATTTTTTCTTTTCAAAAGTCAAAAAGCAAAAGGCATTAAAGCATTCCATCATCACACATCACTATTCACTTCACATCTATTACTATTCATGACAAGTTGTCAAGTCACTCAAAGTGACTAGACATCACATCAATTGATAGAGTAGTGAATTGATGCTAGTTGTGACTAGCGATTTGACGCTTGATTTGACTTACGTGTCGCACTTGAATTCGAAATGCGAATTCGCTCGCAAACAATCCCGGGCTCGGGTTCGCTAATTCTAAATTAGCAAATTTTCCGTTGCACCGTAATTAAATCTAATTTAATTAAATAATCATGCCTAGCATAATTACTATTCACGTCACTAACGAATTAATTCTAAATTAATTCGTTCGCCTGAATTAAAATCCAATTTTAATTCTGCGTCGAAATCCAATTTCGTTTATATATCGAATATATTAATTTATTAATTAATTCCAAATTAATCGTTCTCTCTCTTTAAATGATATTTTATCCTAAATAAAATATCTCCGTAATTAATCCAGATTAATTTTCTCTCACATCTAATTAATCCCAGATTAATAAAGTGCGAGTCATACGTCATCGGTGAATCTTCGGAAGCGACCAATGAGATCCCCGGATATGTTGGCAGTAAATACAGTTATCGGACTATCCGAATACGTACGTACCTAGTACTACGTTTTACTGATTTACAAGACAAGATTGGCTTCTAGCAAAGCGCCATGCCTACCCAATTCTCCAGAAACATGCTTACAGGAATGTGAGATCTATATCAGACGTAGTATACGTGGTATCGTGTATGTCGATCCAGTATCAGACTATCACGTGTTAGGCCTGGGGCTGGAGCTGTGTCTGCCCCGTACGAAACACATGTCGGATGTCTGGTAACTAGTCTCTATAATCGGATATACATGACCTAGTCATAATATCCCGATAGCTACAACATTTGAGAGTACTACTACCGTATCCTATATGACATCATCTCCACTATTACTGGAGTGATACTTCCGTTTTGACATCACACCCAATACACTACGATTCTCAATATATCCAGCAGAGGCGTACACAGAACCGGTTAAAGCCCTGGACGGCCAAAACCAAAGTATATTGATTGTCGTAAGTATTAGCGGTGCAAGTCTCAGGTTAAGACCAAATACACCTACCCTAATTTCGGATTTCCATAGACACATAGTCATACTACCAATGGAACTCCGAAGGGGTCTATCCAGAGTGAAGCCGTTTTTCGTACTATCGGTAAAACACAACCTCCTATTACACTTACATGAGTATCCAATACCCAAATATATGAGAACTATGCCATTATGATCTCACATAACACGCACAAGTGTAATACTAGTCTTTTACACATTTATCGATGTCCAATCTCGATAATACTCTAACTAGGGATATTTAATGATTTATCCTTCGTGGATTGATATTGTCTCATATCATTCTCAATCCAGGAACAATCATAAGGACCTCCTATCATTTATACATCTTGGTGATCTAATCAAATGATAAGAGAGTAATCTCCTTTGTCACATAGTTAATTTGTATAACAACACCATGATCTGTACAAATAGTGACGCTATGGGTCATAACTGTCCAACAATCTCCCACTTGGCCTATAGCTAGTCACTCGAGTGTCTAACACCCGAACTATTTACGGTTCGCTCAAACTGCTGAGGAAAGGGTTTCATCAGCGAATTTGCATGATTATCGTCTGACGTGATTTATACGATCATCACTTCGCCACGATGTATGATCCGAACGAATCATATGAATAGTCGAAGTATATATCTGGATCGTTGATGAGACCATTAATTATTTAGCCTGTGCTGACGGCTAGCTCAGCTGCTAACAGAACTATATCTAATCTAATTAGATTTATTATCGACCCAAATAGCTTCTATTGCTACCTCAGCTATAGCAATTAACCCGCATTTATTATTTATACGGTAGCAGTATCTTGCATGGAAGATTTCTAGCTCACTGTACCGTTAATCAAACTGTATAGTACCGTTGTTTTTATCGGTTAGGAAACTTGCAGCAGTGATCTCAGTCACTTCAAGTTCTCCTCCATAGTTTAAGACAGCATCCTTAGTTCTCTAAGATACTAACAGATGTTTTTAACATCAATCTAGTGACTATCACTTGGATTGGCCTCTTTGTGACTCCATATGCTCAAAGCGTATGAGACACCGGTCTTGTACATTTTTCAATGTACGAGTTCTCAGAGAGTATCAACAACTTTAAATCTATCCCAGTAGATCTTTATTCCTAGAATAAAGGTTGTTTCTCCCAAGAATTCTACGGAGAATTTTCATGAAAGCCAAGCTTTCACCGATTTTATTATGGGAATATCATTTCCAAGAAATGACATATCATTATTACTTATGACATCATTGTCAGTGCGCTTCCACTAACCTCCTTATATACACAAGAATCATTTTCATTTTGAATGAAATCATATACCATTATGATTACATCAAAATGATAATTCCAAGAACCTAATGTTTGCTTTAATCCAAACATGGATCGAATAACCTGCAAACCTTGTTTGCTAGTTTTGGTACGACAAAACCATCAGGATGTTGTAAACATCCTCCAAAAGGTTTCCTTTTAAGGAAAGCGATTTTCCCGTTCAGTTGCCATATTTCATAAATGAAACATGCAACATCAGCAAGCAATTTCCAAATGGATTTAACATGGCAACAGATAAAAGGTTTCATCGTAATCAACACAATATTGATAATGATACCTTTCCGCTACAAGCCTAGCTTAGTACGTTGGTATGTTGCCATCCATGTATGTCTTCCTTGAAGACTTATATAGTACCAATAGGCACAATGTCTTGTGGTACATCAACTAATGGCACTTTGCCATAATAGGGAGTCGATACCTTGTATCACCTCCTCATACGTAGTCAGTTTGTCTTCCTCAATAAGATTGACATCTTTATGAGGTGAGATCAGAAACCCATACCCCAGGTTGTTTTCTAACTCTCTCCGATCTACGCGGTTCTTGTGTATTCGAAGATTACTAGTACAGTTTCATCCTTGAAAAACTGTTTGTGTTCCATAAGGACTTGGTGCCTTGAACAGTATTACTGCGATTTTCATTGAGTTTTACTACCCTCCCACTTACCACTGTATATCGGTATTCCTCTTAGGAAAACTGCATGGCGAGCAACAATTACATTGTTCTCTTGTGAAATGTATAAGTACTATACTTTGGTTACCCTAGGTTAACCAATTACATCAGGCACTTATCCTATTTGGGTTCTAGTTTGGTATCATCCAAACATATGCCCAGCATACCCAAATTA
This sequence comes from Zanthoxylum bungeanum, assembly GCA_019454045.1. NCBI lineage: Eukaryota > Viridiplantae > Streptophyta > Magnoliopsida > Sapindales > Rutaceae > Zanthoxylum > Zanthoxylum bungeanum. Next base: position 71,277 of record SKCR01028784.1, on the reverse strand, counting down.
TCAGGAATGAGAAACCCAATTTCTTTCCCGTTCATATCTAATATGTAATCTTTTAAACAGATTATTATGGAACCTTATTCATAATAAGTTCGACATTGTTTATGCTTATCCTTTGAAGGAAATGGTAGCTCAGAAGGACTCATGATTAACCTTATCATGTCTTAAAAAATTTGGTTTATCCTTTCGGACACACCGTCAAACTGACGTGTTCAGGGAGGAGTCCTCATTGAAAGAATACTATATTCTTTCAAGTATATTAGAAACTTATTTCTTAAGTATTTTCCATTACGGTCTTACCGTGACGGTTTAATACTTTAGCCGATTTGTTTGTCTATTTCATGTCGAAACTGTGAAAGTTTCTGATTCGTGTTTCAAAAAGAAACACTTAACCATAACGCGATGCCACATCCGTAAAGGTCACGAAATATTCATATCCACCTCTCGCCTAGCTAGACATGGGCCCACTTGCTTCACTATGAACTAGGGCTATCAGATTGTGGCATTTGTACTTTTACCAAGTAAAGGTGTTTTAGGCACTTTTCCCAATAAACTAGATTCGTAGACTTTATTTGAATAGAATCAAAATAGTCCTAGTACCCACTCTTCAAAAGTGTGGATATATGAGTCTTGTTTCACTGTGTCCCATAAAACAATGCCACAATATGTTTCTTCTGATCAAATCAGTTTGAGCTATTTGTTTATCATGTTATATGTTTGAGATTTATTATATTTAGAATATAAACACTGTTATTCACATCTAATGTGTTTATCTCAATATCATCTTTATATAATAAAACACTTTAGTGTTCTAGAATGTAAAGATAAATCCGCAACTGATTAAACACTGATATAAAGATAATGTTTCTAGTCAAACTAGTTACATTATAATAGTTTCCTAATTTAAGTACACACCCGAAGGGTAGTTCCTAAAATTAGGTATCTACGGTTAAAACAGCGACTTTCGTCCCATTTCCAATTCGCAGATAAATCTTAACTGAAGTCAGTATCCTGCTAATAGCAAATTCAGAACATCATCACATATTTATGTACCACATTAAGTATTTAAAATCCAATTTCAACACTAGTAGTGAACATAATTTTGACAAACATATTTGAAGACAGAGCCTTGCCCGTCTTCAATTCCTTCATGTCTGCCTTGTCCATGCGGTAGTCACGCTTCAGTGACTCTGTTTTCCACAGTTTAAGCAGATATCTTGGGATATGTCCTTTATCTTTCTGGAAGGAATAATGATTTTGCCTTTGCCCTTTTCACATTCTAGAAGCATTTGGCCTAGCCTTAGGTTTCTTGAATATCGTAGTAAGGCGCGCCTTGCGTTACTTGTCTAATTGCAAAGTTTGACTTTATCTCCTTGAGAATAGTCATTAACTCTCCAAGAGTTATTATTGCAGTTTAGTACTTCTAAAATCTAAGCATAGATTTATGAAGATCCTTCAATTTCAATATCATACTTTAAGAATCTAATCCTTAGTTCTGATTAAGAAATTAAGGAGTCTACTGCGACAAGCTTAATGGATTAAACAATTAAGTTATCATCACATGAATCTTCCAAAGATCATGCTCTACTTATTTGCTTAACTCCAGGCTTAGGCATAATATGTTATTTTATCAAATAAAGTAACTTATTAGTTTCCATGACCATCCTGGAATTATTCCCAATTTGAAAATTAAAGTCGTTTAAACACATTTCCCTAGGATTATGTTTTAAACACCAATCTTTCAATTTTTCTTGATTCTAATAGTCCAACTATTTAATCAATGATTATAGGTACTATTATTATAATGATTACAATAGTGCCAACTATTTAATCAAATATAATTTTAATTTATTAAATTCAATTATATTGATTACTATAATCCAATTATAAAATCAACTATTTATTGAATTAGTTTGAATACAGTCCAACTATTTTTAAAACAACGATTTAAATATTAGTCCAACTAACATTTAATTTTTTTGACGAATGATATTTTTTTGAGCGCGTATGGCAAGTTATTAAACGAATATTGCAAATCTAAAACTTACCTCCCACTATTTTTCGGCGAGCCTCTAACCATCTGTCAAGTACTCGGGAAACCGTATTTCCTAGTGGGCTAGGATCCTATTAAATATCCCACAATCTTGACTTTGGCCAATAAATTGTATGATAATTAACTAGGTAGATCTCTAAGATCAATTGGATTCAATCCAATTCCTAGATCCGGTAGGGGGACATCCAAGTCTGAAACATATATCTCATATATGCCAATATATCCAATATATTACCTAACCTTTTTCCTCTGAATCAGCTAAGCCTTGGCTTTGGCACAACAAACTTAGTGATCCCAGTTAAGCGCGACCATTGACCATGGAAAGCTTCGTAATCAATGTCGATGGACAAGAAGTAGTCTTGACTTTGGCCAATAAACCACAACTTGGACAAGACATCAATATGGAACAAAGCTCTCGTGATTCAAACACATCCTCGACGGACAAACGCCTTGACTTTGGCCAACAAGCCAATGCCAGTCTCGAATCTTGAGTGAGAATCACTCAATGGAAGGAAACATGCTTAATATTTTGAGAGGGTTTTTCGAGTGCAAATTGGCAACCAATTTATTATCTTTGTTAAGGTCTTATCTTCATACACCCTTAAACATGCATTCTAAACACATAATAAAGCACATATAATAAAATAATAATGATATATGGATTGATATTTAAACATTGTTCCTAGAACAAATCTCTCATTTTCCTCTCTCCCGCTAGCACAAGTATTTACTTCTACCCGTTACACTACAATTCTAAAGAAACCTCATTTACATTGAGGGGAGTAGGTGAGAAGAGAAATACAAAGAGTATGGAGGTAATAGGCTGGACACGCAGGTCCAATTAATAAATTCTAAATTTATTACATCAATTTCCAAAATTGCCCCACCCTTCTAATATCCATCTGATATACATTATTCTTGCATCACAATCATGTAGTCACACAAGCATGTTATCAATCAATCAAATCAAATTAATTAATCTGATAATTAATGACCATCCAATGTTCAAACAACGATTTGATTTTGCGCGAGTCAAACTCGTTTTGCGAATAAGTACTCAAAGTACTAATTCTCGAATTAAATTAAACTACAACATTAAATCTAATTTAATATGTATTTTATACTAATCCATTATTTAATTCCAAATTAAATACTACACTTTACAACGAACCTTTACGACTTAAATTCCAAATTTAATCTTTACGGGTCTCAAAGCCCGATTAACTTCCAACGTTAATTTAATTAAAGTCCAATGGGCTTTCAATTAATTTCTTAAGGCATGGGCTTTTGGTCAACATTGGTCAAACCTAAAGACTAACGCCCATGTAAAGGAATCACCCTTATAAGCCTTTGAAACCAATTTAGGCCCATTAGGCCCAATTAACTTTAAGGGTCCATTAGTCGCATTGGGCTTTATGGAAGCGGTTTTGGGCCCATTTGGATCCAACCATTTTAGCCTAAACCCAACTTAGTACAACCAAGCCCAATAAGCCCAATAACAATATAACAAGCCCAAATCCAATTTTAAGCTCAATTTAATTAAACCATAAAAATCCAATTTCATAATTTAATTAAACAAAGTGCATTACATAATTAATTACCCAATTAACATTTCTAAAACATAAATTAGCCTAATTAATCATGCTCATTAATAACAAAACATGTCCAACACATTTCATCAAAAATCAAACCCATTTTACATGCTTCAGGTCTCTGCCAAGATGTGATTTTATGTCCGATTCGGTTTCAATCCAATTAAATCCACAATCGATATTAAATCATCATTTCAAATCACTTCCATCTCATCCAATGAATCAAAAAACAAAATTCCAAGACATTAGGGCAAGTGAGGGATTCGGCCAAGCCATCCAATTTGGGCAAAAATGTTCCAAACACAATTTCTTGAAATTGATCCAATCAATCTTCAATTCAACATGATTTAAGCATATTCAAACATCCAATTTAATCAAATCATGCTCAAAATAAATTTACCCAATTTTAACGCTAAAAAGTTTCATGCTCAAAATGGCTCTGATACCATTGTTGGGTTTCTATTAAGTCTCAATGATCAAATCAAGCATTGAAACACATGTGAATACACAAAGGAGAATGGCGGCTACTCACTTTGACCGGATTGGATGCTATGAAGAACAAAACTTTTTTATGCCCTTTGAGTGAAGCTCTCGGCCATGGTGTTTTTGTCCTCCATCTTCATCTTCAAGCTCCAAGCTTTATCAATGGTGATTCCAAGCTCAAAGGTGGGTTTCCCTATCACCTTGTATGCCACTTTGTGTGCTAGCACATTTATGATTTGCCACAAATCATCCTAATATCTTCCTATCATTCTCGGCCAAGCAAGATTAAATAAGAAAAATGGCTTCAAAAGCCAAAAGGGAGAGAGAATGATAATGGCCTCCATGGCCGAATATAGAGGGGAGAAGATAGATGAGTGTGTTTTGGTTTTGTGTATCTAATACACTTAAATGAAATTCAAAATTCATTTACCAAAATTTTTTCTTTTCAAAAGTCAAAAAGCAAAAGGCATTAAAGCCTTCCATCATCACACATCACTATTCACATCACATCTATTACTATTCATGACAAGTTGTCAAGTCACTCAAAGTGACTAGACATCACATCAATTGATAGACTAGTGAATTGTTGCTAGATGTGACTAGCGATTTGATACTTGATTTGACTTACGTGTCGCACTCGAATTCGAAATACGAATGCGCTCGCAAACAATCCCGGGCTCGGGTTCGCTAATTCTAAATTAACTAATTTTTCGTTGCGCCGTAATTAAATCTAATTTAATTAAATAATCATGCCTAGCATAATTACTATTCACGTTGCTAACGAATTAATTCTAAATTAATTCGTTCGTCCAAATTAAAATTCAATTTTAATTCCGCGTCGAAATCCAATTTCGTTTAATATATCGAATATATTAATTTATCGATTGATAACAAATTAATCGTTCTCTCTCTTTAAATGATATTTTATCCTAAATAAAATATCTCTATAATTATTCTAGATTAATTTTCTCTCCCATCTAATTAATCCCAGATTAATAAAGTGCGAGTCAAACGTCATCGGTGAATCTTCGAGAAGCGACCCATGAGATATCCGGATATGTTGGCAGTAAATACGGTTATCGGACTATCCGAATACGTACGTACCTAGTACTACGTTTTGCCGATTTACAAGACAAGATTGGCTTCTAGCTAAGCGCAATGCCTACCCAATTTTCCAGAAACATGCTTACAGGAATAAGAGATCTATATCAGGCATAGTATACGTGGTATCGTGTATGTCGATCCAGTATCGGACTGTCACATGCTAGGCCTGGCGTTGAAGTTGTGTCTGCCCCGTACGAAGCACATGTCAGATGTCTGGCAACTAGTCTCTATAATCGGATATACATGACCTAGTCATAATATCCCAATAGCTGCAGCATTTAAGAGTACTAATATCGTATCCTACGTGACATCATCTCCACTATGACTGGAGTGATACTTCCATCTTGACATCACACCCAATACACTACGATTCTCAATATACCCAGCAGAGGCGTACACAGAACCGGTTAAAGCCCTGGATGACCAAAACCAATGTATATTGATTGTCGCAAGTATTAGCGGTGCAAGTCTCAGGTTAAGACCAAATACACCTACCCTGATTTCGGATTTCCATAGACATATAGTCATACTACCAATGGAACTTCGAAGGGGTCTATCCAGAGTGAAGCTATTTTCCATACTATCGGTAAAAAAACAACCTCCTATTACACTTACATGAGTATCCAATACCCAAATATATGAGAACTATGTCGTTATGATCTCACATAACACGCACAAGTGTAATACTAGTCTTTTACGCATTTATCGATGTCCAATCTCGATAATACTCTGACTAGGGATATTTAATGATTTATCCTTCATGGACTGATACTGTCTCATATCATTCTCAATCCAGGAACAAATCATAAAGACCTCCTATCATTTATACATCTTGGTGATCTAATCACAAATGATAAGAGAGCAATCTCCTTTGTCACATAGTTAATTTGTACAACAATACACCATGATCTATACAAATAGTGACGCTATGGGTCATAACTGTCCAGCACCTAAGCCCAGAGTTGAGCAAATAGTAGAGCATGAGTTTTGGAAGACTCATCGTGATGAAAACTTTAGTGCTCAATCAGTTATACTTGCTGTAATAACTTCTTAATTTCTTCGTCAGAATTAAGGATTAGATCTTTAAACCATGATATTGAAATCGAAGGATCTTCATAGACCTATTCTTAGATCTTAGAAGTACTAATTGCAATAGAAAACTCTTGGAGAGTTAATGGCTATGCTCAAGGAGACAGAGCCAGAGTTTGCAAAATGGCAAGAAGCGCAAGACGCATCTTACTTCGACATCCCAGATGGCCAAGGCTTGGCCGAAGGCTTTTGGGGTGTGGAAAAGAGCAAAGGCAAAATCGTCACAGTCTTCTAGGAAGACAAAGGACATATCCCAAGATATCTGCCTAAACTGTGGGAAACAGGATCATTGGAAGCGTGACTTCCGTATGGACAATGTAGACATGAAGGAAGTGGAAGCGGGGCAAGGCTCCGGCTTCAAGTTTGTTTTTCATAAACATGTTCACTACTTGTTTCAAAATTGGATTTTGATACTAGATGTGGTACATAAATATGTACTGATGTGCAGAATCTGCTGATGAGTAGGATACTGACTTCAGTTGATATCGACTAGCGAGTCAAAAGTGGGACGAGAGTCGCTTTTTAACCGTAGAAACTTAAGTTTTGGAACTGCCCTTAGAGCATGTACCTAAATTAGGAAACTGTTAAAATGTACCTAGTTTGAGTAGAAATATTATCTCTATATCTAAGTTTAACCCAGTGCGGGTATACCTTTATGTTCTAGAACACTAAGTGTTTTGTTTATAAAGATGATATTGAGATAAGCACATTAGATGTGAATAACAGTATTTATATTTTGAATATAAATGAATCTCAAACATATAACATGACAAACAAATAGCTCAAACTGAATTAATCAGGTGAGACTTATTTATGGCATTGTTGTCTGAGACACATTAACAAGACTCGTATATCCACACTTTCGAAGAGTGGGTACTAGAACGGATTTGATTCTAATTCAAATGATGTCTACGAATCGAGTTTAATTAGGCAAAGTGCCTAATACATCTTTTACTTGGTAAAAGTGCAAGTGCCAGCGATCTGTTACCCCTCGTTCATAGTAACATAAGTGGGCCGATGTCTAGCTAGGCTAGAGGTAGATATGAACACTTTGTAACCTTTATGGATGTGGCATTGCGTTATGGTTATGTGTTTCTTTTGACACACGAGTCAGAAACTTTTGATAAATTCAAAAAAATTTCGACAAGAAGTAGAGAAACAGACCGACTAAAGTATTAAACCGTCACGATTAGACCGTGGTGGAAAATAATTAAGCAATAAGTTTCTCGACTATTTGAAAGAATATGGTATTCTTTCATAGTGGACTCCTCCCGGAACATCTCAATTTGACGGTGTGTCCGAACACAGAATCTGAACTTTGTTGGACATGGTAAGGTTCATGATGAGTCTCTCTGAGCTACCATTTTCCTTCTAGGGATATGCATTAAACAGTGCAATACTTATTTTGAATAAGGTTCCATGAAAATCTGTTGGACAGACTTCATATTAGATATGAACAAGAAAGAAACAAGGTTTTCTCATTCTTGAAGGTTTCGGAATGATGGGAATATGTTTGGATGGTACGAAACTAGAACCTAAATCGGATAAGTGCCTAATTTGTAGGTTGTCAAAGGGAAACCAAAGTATAGTACCTAAACAACTCACAAGAGAACAATGTAAATTATTGATCTCCATGCGATATTCCTAAGAGGAATTTCTATATACAGTGGTAAGTGGGAGGAAAGTAAAACTCGATGAAAATCGGAGTAATACTGTTCAAGGCACCGAGTCCTGATGAACACAAACAATTCATCACCAATGAAACTGTACCACAATCTTCGAATACACAAGAACCGCGTAGGTCGGAGAGAGTCAAAAAATAACCTGGGAGGTATGGGTTTCTGATCTCACCTCATGTAGATGTTAATCTTATTGAGGAAGACAAACTGACTACGTATGAGGAAACGATACAAGGTATCGACTCCTTTCATGGAAAAGTGTCATAAAGTCCGAAATGGATTCCATGTATATCAACTAAGTTTGGATACCAGTTGATGTACCAAAAGGCATTGTGCCTATTGGTGAGTCTTCATTGTGAAGATATACATTAAATATGGCAACATACAAACGTACAAAGCTAGGCTTGTAGTGAAATGGTATTGTAGGCACTGCACTTTTACATATAAGCCCCGATAATGAGTCTCGTATGGAGACACTACCTTTTTAGTTGTGAAAGTCGCGGGAAAAGGACGTTGGAAGGGTAAAGTTGGAAATTGGATTTTTTGTTGGATTTAATCATGTGGTTTAGCTTCAGTTGCTTGTTGGATCTCTGTTTCAAAGCTTATCTTTGGCCCAAAACCCCGTAAACCACTTACCAAACCTAAATACCCAAGCCTACTTAAAGACACACGCAAAGCCCGATCCAAGAAATAATTAAAATATGTCATAAATTAAATCAAAACCAATTAAAATTAAATTAAAATCAAATTAAATCCAAATTAAAATCAAATCAAATCACATTCCTAATTTAATTAAATCACCTACCAATTTAAATAAATCATATCCTTAATTAAAAAGAACAAATCAAATCAATTCCCCTAATTAAAGATTTTCCTATCAAATAATAATTAAAAATATCTCTCAATTAATACACAAATCATATTCCTTCTCCAACAAGGTAAATCCCCTCCCTTAGCCTATAAAAAGAACCCTTAACCCAACACATTGAACCCTAGCTCATTCTCGAATCCCCCACGCCTCTTATTCTCTCTCTAAAAAAACTAATACACATGTCCCTTATCTTTCTCTTCTCTCTTGGGAACGCAACAAACAACAAAAAACCCTAAACAAAACTTGCCAAACCTTAAAAGTCATTCACGGCCACTTCTCATTGACGGCATGCAAGAAAAATTAACCGAAGGTCTCTTCTCTGCCTGATATAAGCTTCATGACCTATCAACCGGCAAGAACAAACCAATAGCCTTCACGTATGGCCAAACTCACAAAGTCATGCAAACCCTAAATAGCCACTCATGCAACACGTAACCTTACACTCACATACTGCCTTCAACGTAAACCAACATCTCAAGACCTGCTTCCTTTCAACACGTCCCAGCCACGCATAGCCCCCTCCCTTAGCCTCACACGTAACCTACCATTTACTCTCACGCTAATAGCCCACAATTCACGCCAGCAGCCATCTGCCCCTTCTGCCTCACGTCCACAGCCTGCACAAGACAACACGTCCTCACGCCCATAAATAACCCTAAAAGACCACACCTCATGTCACGTTCAACAGGCCACTGCCTCCATCTCTCTCCCCTCTCCCTGGAACTAACAAAGAAACCTTAAAGCTAAGCACATTCTTCTCTCTTCTCGGTAAACTAACAAAAGGAACAGCTCTACTATCATAGCCCTCCTTCCATTCACGCCACCAGGCAACAAACTGAGAACAAGAGCCCATCATGCATTCACCAAGCCACACACTCACTCTATTCACGCGCACAAGCAACACCACATAAACCCTAGCTTTTGGCTCTCTCTCTTCTCGGTAATTCATTGCCATTCAAAGCACACACCAACATCATTTTTCAACACCAACAAGGCTGCCACTCACGAACATTGATGCTTCACCCACAAAGACACGTTGCTTCCATTTTCCCATAAGCACTCACGCATTAACCTTCAAACATAAGCCACATAGCTTCATCAAACCAACAACGCCACCTGCCAACCTCAACTCATAGCCTCAACACGTAACAACCCACTTCCATCACAAATCTACTTCACGTTAATTGCCCTTTCACATGCTAATTCACTGCCACATCCCACTAGCCATGTTAACCAAGCCACTCACTATCCACGCCTGCCTTCACGTCATTGCACCCACGTAACTAGCCCTCTGTCCAAGCAACACGTCCCCAACAAGCCTTTCACAGCCGCTAAAACCCCCCACTGAAACTGTCCAACCAAATTACCGTGAAAATAGTCCCAAAACCTGCCAGTAAATCACGCCCAAAAACTGCCAAGAAAATTACTTAGAAATTGCCCAAAAACTGCCAAGAAAATTACTTAGAAATTGCCCAAAAACTGCCCAGAAACTGCCCAGAAAATTGCCAAAAACAGTCCAGAAAAACTGTATCTTTACCACTGAAAATCGTAACCTGAAACAACAGCGAAATAGAACGAAAACAGCAGCCCAAACAGCGAAACAGCGAGGAAAAACATTGGATTAGTGAACCAGAAAAGTTACGGAACATCAACCCTTCCGACGGTCGTGTAACACGCTTTCGAGAGACGACAAAAGAGATTAGACCTGAGGGCACCCTTTTTACTTATTCTATTTCCTTTCTTTCATTTATTTTAATATATTATCGCATGAGAGTCGTTTGTTGAGGATGGAAACCCGAATGTTAATTCCGTAGCCGAATCCGAATGGATGGTAGTGCGGTTTGTACTCGGGATACAACACCACGTACCGCTTAAGAGACACGTATTTCGTCTCATCCAAACCTGTATTTGAGCATGCTATAGTTCGTAGATTATTTATTTTTTATTAAAGCATGAATTAGTTTAGTTTATTATTTATTTTCAAGCATGATTATGTTATTTTATGCATGGTATTTTGTTTAGTTTATGATTATGTTTAAATAGTTATTTGTTTATTTTGGTTGAATGGCTCAATGTGCTCATTGTGTGATATTGCGTGTTTGCCGTTTAAAAACTTATTTTCAAGCATGTAAACTTAGATTAGGAGTTATTTTAATGCATACTAGATGTAGATTATCCTTGAGCATGAATGTCGAATAGATTCGATTAATTTATTGCACAAATCATATCATCACAAGTGACATAAGTAAGGGACCATTCCGAACCCAACGGTTTGAGGTCTTCCCTTGCGAGGGGTGAGTGCGGCCTTAAATCTTTATCCCGGTTCACACCGGATGGCGACTCCTTGTTATATCTTCGGTTTAGTTCCCCCGCGGACTATTCCGTACTCCCACCTAGGCCGCGAGCCTAGAACAGCGACGTCAACATTCTGTGTCCTACAGGTATCGTCATCAACATAGTGTAGATTATGACAAAATCTTTTACCCGTTTCCATAATTAAATCCATTCAGATAATGCTTGCTAATACTACATATTTCTTTTATGAAGTATGGCAATTGAAAGTCAAAACCGAATTCCTTAAACGGAAATGTTTTGGAGGATGTTTTTCAACATCATGAAGGTTTTTTCGTACCAAATAGTGCAAACAAGGTTTGCAAGTTAAATTGATCCATTTATGGATTGAAGCAAGCATTGTGTTCTTGGAACCAACGTTTTGATGATATCATAATGGTATATGACTTCATTCATAACGATAAATATTCTTGTATCTATAAGGAGGTTAGTGGGAGCGCACTAATAATGATTTTCCTATAAGATGATGATGTATTGCTTCACAGCAATGACATTCCCATATTTACAATCGGTGAAAGCTTGGCTTTCATTAAAATTCTCCATGGAATACTTGGGAGAGGCAACTTTTATTCTAGGAATAAGGGTCTACTGGGATAGATCTAAAAGTTGTTGGCACTCTCCGAGATCTCATACATTGAAAGATATGTACGTGACCTGGTGTCTCATATGCTTTGAGCATATGGAGTCACAATCAGGCCGATTCATGTGATAGTCACTGGATTGATGCTAAGAACATCCTTGAGTATCTTAGATGAACTAAGGATTCTTAATTTATGGAGAATGAGAACTTAAAGTGACTGGGTTAACTGCTCCAAGTTTCCAAACCAATAAAGACGACTGTAAGTCGCAATAACTTATTGCCAATAAGGGTATGTATATATAGTTTTAATAACGGAATAGTGAGCTGGAAATCTTCCAAGCAAGATACTGTTGGTGAATAAACAATAAAACTGGAACATTACTGCAAATGAGGAAGCAAAAGAAGCATTTTGGATCTATAACATTCCTAATTAAATTAGGAGTAGTTCTGTTAGCAGTTGAGCTAGGCTACAACACAGGCTAAATGACCGTGGTCTCATCAACGATCCAAGTATGTAATTCAATTATTTCATCCCATTCATAAGATCATACATCGTGGCGATGTAATGATATAATAAATCGCATCAGATGATAATCTTGCAAATCCGCTGACGAAAGCTATTTCTCAGCAGAAATTTGAGCGACTCATACATAGTTCAAGTGTAGGACCCTTGAGTGATTGCCTATAGGCCAAGTGGGAGATTGTTGGACAATTATGACCCATAGCATCACTATTTGTACAGAACATGTTGTTGTTGTACAAATTAACTATGTGACAAAAGGAAATTGCTCTTTTATCATTTGTAATTGGATTCCCAGGATATATAAAAGATAAAAGTCCATATGATTAGTTCTGAAGTAATAAGATATGAGACAGTATTAATCCAATAAGGTTTAATCATTAAATATCCCTAGTCGTAGTATTATCGAGAATGGACATTGATAATGTGGAATAGGCTAGTATTACACTTGTGTGTGTTATGGAAGCGTAACGATATATTTCTCAAATATTTGGTTATTTGATACTCATGTAAGTGTAATAGGAGGTTGTGTTTACCGATGGTACGGAAACAGCTTCGCTCTATATAGACCCCTCGGAATCCCATTGGTAGTATGACTATGTGTCTATGGGAGTCCGAATCAGGGTAGATGTATTTGGTCTTAACTTGAGACTTGCATCGCTAATACTTGCGACAGTCAGTATACTTTAATTTTGGTCATCCGGGACTGTAACAGGTTCTGTGTACGCCTCTTCTAGGTATACTGAGAATCATAGTGTATTGGGTCTGATGTCAAGATGGAAGTATCACTTCAGTCACATGGAGATGATGATCACGTAGGATACGGAACTAGTACTCTTAAGTACTGCAGTCATCGGGATAATATGAATATGTTATGATTATCCGATTATAGAGACTAGTTACCAGAGATCCGATATATGCTTCGTACGGGACAGACACAATTCCAACTCCAGGCCTAGCATGTGACATCTGATACTGGATTACAATAAGCAATACTACGTATACTACACCTTACAAAAATTATATATTCCTTTAAAGAATATTTCTAGAGAATTGGGTAGGCACAGTGTTTTGCTAGAAGCCAACCATTTCATATAAATCGGTAAGAACGTGGTACAAGGTACGCACGTATTCGGGTAGTCTGATGACCGTATTTAATGCCAACATATCCAGGGATCTCTTTGGTCGCCTCCCAACGATTCACCGATGATGTTTGATTTGAACAGAAAATTAATCTGGGAATAATTACAGTAATAATTAATCTGGGAATTGATTATCACAGAGAGAAATTAATCTAGGATTAATTACGTCGAAAATTTATCTGGGATTAAATTCGTCGAGAAGAGGGAACGTGATTAATTTAGAATTAATCGGTAAAATAAATTTAACAGTTAAATTAGATTTTACTATTTAATTTATTTGATTGGGCTAAAATAATATATTAGATATATTAATTGAAATTAGATTTCAATGCGGAATTAAAATTAGATTTTAATTCGCGCGAAAGAATTAATTTAGAATTAATTCACAAATGACTTTCATAATAATTTAGCTAGGCATTATTATTTAATTAAATTAGATATAATTAAGTTGCGTGTTGGATTGTCCGACTTAAATTTAGAATTCAAGTGGGGCCCACCAACTTACATCAATGTCTTTGACATTTGATGGAATTTGGTAATGGTTATGTAAGGCTTGGATTGCTTGTAGAATACATAAACCAAACCAACACTCAAACTTAACATATATTATCTTGTTGACTTTGGAAGTGGTAACAAGTTACTATTCACAGCACTTAAACTTTTTCTTCTCTCTCAAAATGGCGTGACTTCTCCTCTCTCCCATGGAATTTTGCTTCAAAATTCTACAAAGATAGCACTTAAAAAGTCAAAGGAAGGTGATAGGGAGACTAATCCGCGAGTTTGGAACTCGATATTAAGCTCTGAAGCTTCAAACATATCCAACAAATGAGAAAAAAGTTTTGAACTCAATCCAATCAATGTGAGTATTCCGCAACTCTCTTTTGATTTATTCATACACAAATCACAACTTAGAGATCTTGGTATGTTCTAGGAACACTTACATTCGTGGTATTATCCTAACTTAGTCACTAATGATTCATACACGTGTTATAATATTCATACTATGAATCATGAAGAAGTAACATGGTCTCTAATGCACCAAAAGATTATATAATGATCTTTAACCTTTCTTGGTCAATCATCCACAGTTAACATCTTCATGATTACTGCAACTACTTGCAACCATGTCCAACACAATAATCTTGTCATCCTTTTAGCATATCCAAGCAAAACTATTTCAACATTATTAACTAAACACACTTACTCACAAATACTACACTCGAGCAAACAAGCCCATCATCGAATAAGGCTAACTTGTGAAATAATTCAAACATTACCACAATGACACATTCCACAAATCATTTCCTTCATCACCATCATCATCATGCTCCACTCCCCTAAAATATCTTTAGGTTAAATATAGTACTAGAACTCTAACCCTAAGTTTCTAATTTCACCTTAAACTTGCAAAATTCATTAAATAACTTCAAGATAAACATGATTATCATAGAAAATGACTATATTATGTATAAAATTTATGGATCATGTCTGGGTTCCATAGATCGTTTCTCAACACAACCCCTAGGTTTCAACTCAACTCATATCGTACATAATACTTGAAAATTATCCTCTATTTATGCATGATTAACTCCCAAATTGATTCTATCATGAGTGATTTTCGTGGGTCTTATTAGGGTCTACAAGATGGGCTTGATGATTATGAAAAATGCAAAGTAAAAACCATGATAGAGAAAGTGAAGCTTACCTTGCTTCAATAAACCTTTAAGATGAAGGGGGGAGGGGCATCCTTGGGCTCACCAAAATGGGGCAACAATGGTGGAAAAGTGGGCTTGGACATGGACTTCAAAGGGAGAGAAAAGAGGCATATGTCTTATTTATAGAGGGCTTTAGTTATAGAGTTTTCTAAGATTTTCGTAGGCAAAAGATCGGAGAGCCGTTCGAATGGGACTCGCTCACCCCACGCACGCACATATTTTGTCTAGACGCCATTGTATGCCACACGAACGCCACACGAACGTGAGCTATCTCGCCGATTTTGTTCGAATCTCGTTTCAAATGTTACACGATTGCGAACTAACTATAGGCACTGCATTTTTGCATATAAGTCCCGATGATGAGTCTCGTATGGAGACACTACCTCTTTGATTGTGAAAGCCGCGGGAAACAGACGTTGGAAGGGAATAGGTCGAGAATTGACACTTTGTTGGATTTAAATTTATTGGAGTAGCTTCGGGTTCGCTTGTTGGACCTCCATTTCAAAGCACAAACCTTGGCCCACACTACCAAAACCATCCCCAAGCCCAATCCAAATAATAAAACATGTCACAAATTAAATTAAATCCAATTAAAACTAATTAAACTGAAATTAAATTAAATCACCTTCATAAATTAAATAAATCACATACCAAAATTAAATAAAATCAAATAAAATCCCATCAAAAGCTTTCCTAATTCACTTAAAATATTTCCTTAATTGAAAGATTTTCCCTCATCAAAGACTAATTAAAATGATATCTAATTAAGACACAAAATCCTTCTCATTCTTAAATAAGGTAAGCCTTCATTCCTTTGCCTATAAAAAGAGGCATTCACCCCCTTTATGAACCCGGGCTGGCAGATTCACACAAAAAAAAATCACAAAACAAAGGAAATAAACCCTAGCCGTGAGCAACAAATAAACAAAGAAAACAGCAACACGTCCTAAAAGCAACAACACTACCTTCACCATAAGTCCTCCAATCGCAGCCTTCCACGCTCCACACAAAGGCCACAAACATTTAACAGCTCTCACAAGTCTTAACGCCTGACCAACACCAACTCAATGCAGCCACCTACCCATGTCCACCAAGCTTCACGCACCTGCCCACTAGCCTGCCAGAAATGCCCCCTTGCCTTTACTCAATTAGCCTTCACACCAGCCATTCCACTCACAGCCTGCCCCACTACCTTCTAAAGCCAATTTCCTTGTCACGAAGCCAACCCATTCAACAAAACGTAAAGCGCACTCACATTGCCCTCACACACGCACTAATCTCACCACACAACACTCATTTAGTTTCCTCCACGCCAACTTCCCTTGAATCACACCGAAAACAGCCTAGAAATCACCCCAAAAATGCACTAAAAAACTGCACAAAACCCCCCTGAAAAATCACCAAAAACCGCAGCCAATTAGCCCCTCAAACTCGCCCATAACAGTCCCCTAAATGACTAAAACAATAGCCTGAAATACAGCAGCAAAACAGCAATGAAATGAAGTAAAAACCACAGCCCGAACAGTAAAACAGCGAGGAAAAATGTTGTGTTCGTGAATCGGAAAAGTTACAGATCATTCACCCTTCCAACGGACGTGTAACGCCCTTTCGTGAGACGACAAAAGAGGTTGGACCTGAGGGCACTTTGTTATTTACTATCTTTCATTTATTTTGTTTTTTTAAAAAAATATTATTGCATGAGAGTCGTTTGAAGCATGATGTGATTGTTGGATGGGCGGATTGTGTGCTCCCCCTTGTGGTATATACGATGGAAGCCCGGACGTAATTCTGTAGACGAATCCAAATGGACGGTAGTGTGGTTTGTACTCGGGATACAATGCCACATACCACTTAAAGAGGCACATATTTCGTTCCATCCAAACTTGTGTTTGAGCATGATGTATTTCATAGATTATTTATTTATTATTTGAAGTATGATTTTATTTAGTTTGTTATTTATTTTCAAAGCATGATTATGTTATTTTATGCAAGATATTTCATTTAGTTTATGTTTATGTTTCAATGGTTATTTGTTTATTTTGGTTTAATGGTTCAATATGCTCGTTATGTTATATTGTGTGTTTTCCATTTAATGACTTACTTTCCAAGCATACAAATTTAGATTAGGGGTTATTTTGATGAATGAATATTAGATCTAAGTTACCTTCGAGCATATACGTTAAGTAGATTCGGTTAGTCTGTTGCATAAATCATATCATCACAAGTGGCATAAGTAAGAGACCATTCCGAACCCAACGGTTTGAGGTCTTCCCTTGCGAGGGGTAAGTGCGGCCTTAAATCTTATTTTTCCGGTTCACACCGAGTGGCGACTCCATTATTCTTCGGTTTAGTCCCCCACGGGCTACTCCGTACTCCCACTAGGCCACGAGCCTAGAACCGCATGCGTCATCAAGTTCTGTGTCCTACAGTCTGGCGACTCCACTGAGGATAGAGAATCGGCCCCGAAATCATATCTTGTGATGTTTATGATTGGTGCTTTAGTTGACCGTGTATATAGTGGGTTGAAAGGGGTTTAATCATAGGCACATTTTGAGCTAGGTGATGGTTTGATGTCTTCCTTCATTCACTACCTTATGAGGAAAAGCTGTGAAGGCACCTAGATAATCATTACCCGTAGCTCGTTGTGATGGACTAATTTGGAGGACTCGTTATTTATTCTTGTCACCAAGTGATAAGAGCCTAAGTGGCTTGGGTATTTAAGAGAGTTTGCTCCACCCTCCCTCTAGGGAATCTACAACGGGAAATCCAGTTGACAGTCAGTCACACATCTTAACTCGTTGGCACGTATCGTAAGGTATAAAAAAGGTGCGCTTACTTAGTCGCTTGAACCCTTGAGTGAGGAGTCATAGTTGTTGGCAATCCTTCGTCAACGAGAGCCTTTGTCCGTACCCCCGTAAACCCACATGTGAACTATAGCTGTAGAACTGATAGAAATTATTTATTTTGCGTTTATGTTTTGGACTGTCATCATTTGGATCCAGTTGGACCTTTTGCCAAATGATGTGAACTTGTTGGGCCATTTAAACTGGGACGAGTTCATGTCCATTGACAATTGGGCCAAAATCTTCTGAAATACTGATGGACCATTTTATGTGTGGGCCTCTTATCATTTGAAGTAGTTTAGTCATGTTATCGCAAAGTGTAAACCTCTTGGGCCTTTTCAACCGGGACAAGTTTACGCCGCGTAATAATGTGATTGAACACTTTAGAATGATAATGGGCCAATTAGTATAGAATTTCTTATGAATTTATGCATTACATGCATTGTACGCATACACACTGACACACATCTTAAAAGAGACACCATAGATTCCCGTTGGGTTAGGGAAGAGGGGAGACTAATCAAAAGGCCATCAGTGAATATGAGTGAATCCATCAACGAGGGGTCCAAAATGGATCATATGGAAGCTAATCTTACCAAGATGACTGAACAACTGTAAGCTTTGACTGCCGCCATGTCTAATATGGTTGTGTCCCGCGCTGCGGGAGGATCTGAGAATGAGAGGCGGGAGAGCCCTCCAAATGGATTGAATGATGATGCTCTGATGTTTGATGATGACCTGGCTGACTATACCGCTGGGAGGATAGCCGGGACTCAAGCTGAAATGCAAAGGCTCCGTGATCAGATGGAGTCTGTCACCCGTAAGCTGAAGGGGAAACATGAGGATCTACTGGATTATGATTCAATGACCTTTGAGGAGCAGTTGCCAGCGCAGTTTAAAATGCCTGACATTGCTAAGTTTAATGAGAATGGGGACACGAGGGTCCATTTGTGATAATATGTCTCGGTGATGAGTTCAGTTGGCCTATCTCAGTACCAAGTCCAAAAGATGTTCGGGATGTCACTCGATGGTGCACCTATGGTTTGGTATCATAGCCTTGAGAAGAAGGTTAAGGAAGATTGGAGGGAGTTGGCTGATGCCTTTTTGAAGCAATATGTTACCGACTTAGAGATCGACTTGTCGCTCCGCGACTTGGAGAATACTAAGCAAAAGCCTGAGGAGAACTTTAAGGAGTACGTTGACCACTGGAGAAACCAGCATTTAAAGATGCAGACAAGGCCTTCAGAGAATGATCAGATTAAAATGATCATCAAGGGGACTAAGCCCTCCATCTATGGTAAGCTAAGGAGAATGACTTCAAAGATTGCAGATTTCTGACAGTTGAGGGAAACTGTAATGGATATTGAAGAGGAGGAAGCTGAGAACAAGAAATTCTATGGCATGAATAGAAGGACTTTTGAGAGGCATTCTGAGACCAAGCCCGCTATTGCTGAGGTAGCTACCGTCAGAAACCGGTGTTTTTCTAACCTGGTAAGGCCTTTGTCTAAAGTGCTTGAGAAGTTGGCAAGGCAGAGACTCCTTAAACCCTTAGAAGCTAAACCAATCTCTAATCCTCCACCATCACACTACAACTTGAACCTTTACTGCCAATTCCACCAACAGAAAGGCCATGACACCGACAACTGTGCCCGTCTCAAGCACGAGATCCAAGATCTCATCGACACCCACAAAATACCCGACCCTGAGAAAGAACAACCAAACACATACCACAACCTCTTGCCTAACTACCACTCCGTTCCACCACCCACCTATATGATTAACTCCGGCCTACCTAAAAGCTTCGTACTCCAAGCTCTCAACCACCCAGTTTCTTTCACGGGGATAGGAAATAAAAATGGTGAAGAACCATAGGCCGAGGAAGGAGGCAATGCTGTAAATGATGAAGCTGTTTCTCCTAGTTTATTTGATCCTACATTTTAAATAAAGACATTGATTCTGTTTGTTTGTTTGAACCTTTTCTTAAATATAATAAAGACGTTCATTTCGCTTCCTTGCTTGAGTCTCTTCCTTTCAACCTGCAACATGAGTATTTTTGACAAAAGCATTCAATCTTGGTAGTATGATACTCAATGATGTTGAGAACACGGGAAATCCTTAGAATAAGCAAGCAGAAAAGACAGGATAGACATTTAGAAGGTAACGGGAAATGGGGCAGTAAGACTGTCAGCTTTGGAAGGGAATGAGTTCACCGAGTCAATCAATGTAAATAGATTGAAGCAGCACTTTGCTTGAGGAAGAGGAGACCGAGTAGTCACCAAGAGAATTGGAAAAAGACCTAACCCGACGGGATAAAAACATTCATGCATGCATGCATACACGTAACATATTTTGCATTCTTTTTTTGTTTGTTTTGTTTTGTGTAAACAGGTGTTGAGGACAGAAAAGAGAAAGAGGCAAAGACGAGCCAATCAGAAACAGTAAAGGCAAAGAATCGGATTCGGGTAGAAATTCGAAGGTTGAGGCCCATATGAGTTTGAGGTCGAGGTGCCCCTGTTGTCGGTTTCAGTTCCGGGATGCGTCGCCCACTGCATCATCAGTTGTAGTTTCGGGATGCGTCCCAGGGTCGAGGACCCACTACATCATCAATTTCTAGGAGAGGCCCACTTTGTCAGCGGTATTGGGTCGAGGTGCCTAGGGTCGAGGTGTCCACGTTGTCGGTTGCAGTTCTGGGATTCGTCCAAGGGTCGAGGGCCCACTGCATCATCAGTTGTAGTTCCGGGATGCATCTCAAGGTCGAGGACCCACTACATCATCAATTTCTGGGTAAGGCCCACTTTGTCAGCGGTATTGGGTCGATGTACCCAGGGTCGAGGTGCCCCCATTGTCCGTTCCAATTCCGGGATGCGTCCTAAGGTCGAGGGCCCACTACATCATCAGTTATAGTTTCGGGATGCGTCCTAGGGTCGAGGACCCACTACATCATCAATTTCTGGGCGAGGCCCACTTTGACAGTGGTATTGGGTCGAGGTGCCCTGGGTCGAGGTGCCCCCGTTATCGGTTGTAGTTCCGGGATGCATCCCAGGGTCGAGGGCCCTCTGCATCATCATCACAGTTCACATCCGGTGGTTCAGGAACAAAGCCTAGGGGTCGAGGTGCCTCATCACCATATCCACTCAGTTCGAAGCAGCAGGCGAGTCAGGTGGCAGCTGGTGAGCCAGGTAAGTAAAAATGCATTGCACGTACTTTGATAGGATTGTCATTGTCACACACTGCACAACTCCCATCAAAGTGGGGGAGACTGTAGGCACTGCATTTTTGCATATAAGTCCCGATGATGAGTCTCGTATGGAGACACTACCTCTTTGACTGTGAAAGCCGCGGGAAATGGACGTTGGAAGGGAATAAGTCGAGAATTGACACTTTGTTGGATTTAAATTCACTGGTGTAGCTTCAGGTTCACTTATTGGACCTCCATTTCAAAGCACAAACCTTAGCCCACACTACCAAAACCATCCCCAAGCCCAATCCAAATAATAAAACATGTCACAAATTAAATTAAATTAAATTAAAACCAATTAAATTGAAATTAAATTAAATTAAATCACCTTCCCAAATTAAATAAATCACATACCAAAATTAAATAAAATCAAATAAAATCCCATCAAAAGCTTTCCTAATTCACTTAAAATACTTCCTTAATTAAAAGATTTTCCCTCATCAAAGACTAATTAAAAAGATATACAATTAAGACACAAAATCCTTCTCCTCTTAAATAAGGTAAGCCTTCATTCCTTTGCCTATAAAAAGAGGCATTCACCCCCTTTATGAACCCGGGCTGGCAGATTCACACAAAAAAAAAATCACAAAACAAAGGAAATAAACCATAGCCGTGAGCAACAAATAAACAAAGAAAATAGCAACACGTCATAAAAGCCACAACACTACCCTCACCATAAGTCCTCCAATCGCAGCCATCCATGCTCCACACAAAGGCCACAAACGTTTAACAGCTCTCATAAGTCTTAACGCCTGACCAACACCAACACAACGCAGCCACCTGCCCATGTCCACCAAGCTTCACGCACCTGCCCACTAGCTTGCCAACAACGCCCCCTTGCCTTTACTCAATTAGCCTTCACACCAGCCGTTCCACTCACAGCCTTCCCCACTACCTTCTAAAGCCAATTGCCTTGTCACGAAGCCAGCCCATTCAACAAACCGTAAAGTGCACTCACTTTGCCCTCACACACGCACTCATCTCACCACACAGCACTCATTTAGTTGCCTCCACGCAAACTGCCCTTGAATCACCCCGAAAACAGCCTAGAAATCACCCACAAAACTGCACTAAAAACTGCACAAAAACCCCCCTGAAAAATCACCAAAAAACACAGCCAATTAGCCCCCCAAAATCGCCCAAAACATTCCCCTAAATGACTAAAACAGTAGCCTGAAATACAGCAGCAAAATAGCAGTGAAACGGAGTAAAAACAGCAGCCCGAACAGTAAAACAGCGAGGAAAAATGTTGAGTTCGCGAATCGGAAAAGTTACGGATCATTCACCATTTCAACGGACGTGTAACGCCCTTTCGTGAGACGACAAAAGAGGTTAGACCTGAGGGCACTTTGTTATTTACTATCTTTCGTTTATTTTGATTATTTTAAAAAGTATTATTGCATGAGAGTCGTTTGAAGCATGATGTGATTGTTGGATGAGCGGAATGTGTGCTCCCCTTTGTGGTATATAGGATGGAAGCCCGGACGTAATTCCGTAGCCGAATCCGAATGGACGGTAGTGCGGTTTGTACTCGGGATACAATGCCACGTACCACTTAAAGAGGCACATATTTCGTTCCATCCAAACTTGTGTTTGAGCATGATGTAGTTCGTAGATTATTTATTTATTATTTATAATTTAGTTTGTTATTTATTTTCAAAGCGTGATTATGTTATTTTATGCATTATATTTCGTTTAGTTTATGTTTATGTTTCAATGGTTATTTGTTTATTTTGGTTTAATGGTTCAATATGCTCGTTATGTTATATTGTGTGTTTGCCATTTAATGACTTACTTTCCAAGCATGCAAACTTAGATTAGGAGTTATTTTGATGAATGCATATTAGATCTAAGTTACCTTCGAGCATATACGTTAAGTAGATTCGGTTAGTCTGTTGCATAAATCATATCATCACAAGTGGCATAAGTAAGGACCATTCCGAACCCAACGGTTTAAGGTCTTCCCTTGTGAGGGGTGAGTGCGGCCTTAAATCTTATTTTTCCGGTTCACACCGGGTGGCGACTCCATTATTCTCCGGTTTAGTCCCCCGCGGGCTACTCCGTACTCCCACTAGGCCGCGAGCCTAGAACAACATGCGTCTTCAAGTTCTGTGTCCTACACTAACCTCCATTCGAACGAAGTGACGAACGCGACACTAATGCCAAGTCTGCCACTTTACAAAGCTCACCTCAACTCCACTGAACTTGGTCAACATACGAACTTCAAGCCACCGTGATCATCCTGTTATGAAATTTCGGGGTGTTATATATCTTGGTGACTGTGACTGAGGATCAAATATTGTGATTGAGATTGTGATTATAGATTAAAATTTATACCTAATAATTAAATATTATGTTTGAGATTGTAATCGATGATTAAAATATATGACTGGAAATTGAATATTATAATTTTAATTTATCTCCAATAATAATTACTCTCACATTGTTACACTAAAAAGACTAAATCCTTATATATTTTTCCGTCCTGATTAAGTGGTTGTCACATATTTGTTGTTGGATTAATAAATAAATGTCGCTATAAAAAATACTGTACATAATAGAAAAAAAATTGTCACTGATATTATCATCTCTACGATAATTTATAACTCCTACCCCGAGAAATTTTTCAATCTTTTTCGCCACAAAAGTTTGGTGGGCGATGAAGAAAATGGTATTTTCTGAAAAATGAGTGTTAAGTCTATTTCATGGCCGTGGTCTTTTTATTTCACACCACCTCACAAATTCAGATAGCCCCCAAAAGAGTGTATCATTATTATGATATGTGTCCTATATTTTTGTGTTTAATATTTGCCATTCCTAAAATGTTGAGATTTATTTTTTTTAATTTAAACAATGATTAAATTAAAATAATTATATAAGAATTAAATTAAAATAATTATATAAGAATTAAATTAAAATAATTATATAAGAATTCTTAAATAAATACCCGATTGAAATTATTTGTTACAACAATTAATTTTTTTGCCGAATTCTTTGAAACTTTGTTAGCAACGTGGGTCACAGGGATAATAATTTGGACGTATATTTTATATATTTGTCCAAAAAAAATTCGAAATCTATAATATAATAGTGTTTGACGATTTTTCTGCACGAAGAAAGGAGAGCGTGTAAGGTTCAAACCTCCTAAGATAAAGTCCCAGCAAGGGATGTTTGATTAAGTGAATAAACCTCCAACGGACACAAGCACCTAAATTACAATCCTAAGGATTATGAAAATAAAAAAATAAGATGTTCGTTTGAGTCTTCATTTGATCGTGAGTCTTTTCTCTTCGCATGAGTGAGTCTTTTATAGTGGAATTTGTTAACCGCTCGGCCGGTTTCTGTTCGTAACTTCCTTGCCACTGCGAGATCATGCCTCCAACCGCTGAATTGTGCGCCATAACTGCTTGATGGTGGAGAGAAACTGCCTAACTGTTGTAATCGTGGGATCATGTGTTCAGTCGGTTTGAGTCCTCTGTCGTTCTAATTATTGTTTCAGTCGTTTTGATTCCTTCGTCGCTTTATTCGCTGTGTCATTTGGTAATTGCTCCGATCACTCTTCCTTTCGTCGCTCTGCCTGCTTTTGTCCTTCGTTCCTTCGCCCCAACATGATTTCGCACTAAGGTGATTTTTTTTGTCAATAATATTGTCCCCCAAATTCATCTTGATTGAATTGGAAATGAAATCGAGGTGAATTTCTTCATATCAGGGTGATGGATGTCAGCCTACAAGTCCTCACACTACGACACCTATCTAGGGCGACTTCATAATTTCCTCCCCATCCTCCGGCTCTCCCCCTCGATTGGCTATCCTAATTGAACATTGGCGCTTTTTCCTCTCATTCGGATCGCTTTTCGTCTTGTTTGGGGAAGGCCATTGTACTAACTAAGGACTGGCCCGACTGGCATTCTCGGTTAGCTAGTTACCTGACCGATATTTCAGTACTGGTAATCTACGAAACAGGAGGGTGCAGTACATTCCCACAGAGGAACTCGATCAGCCGCTGTTAATGGACGTAATCCGTCCACAACATTACATTTCATTTTACAACTCAACCAGTGTTGATGGCCGTTGGCTGACCTTCTTACATTCCATTTCACAACTCA
This sequence comes from Zanthoxylum bungeanum, assembly GCA_019454045.1. Lineage (NCBI taxonomy): Eukaryota > Viridiplantae > Streptophyta > Magnoliopsida > Sapindales > Rutaceae > Zanthoxylum > Zanthoxylum bungeanum. The sequence goes on along the minus strand of SKCR01028784.1, from coordinate 45,913 downwards.
TTAAAGAAAAGCTCTTGTTTTTCGAATAATGTCTACGAATCTAGTTTATTAGTCAAAGTGCCTAAAATACCTTTTACTTGGTAAAAGTACAAATGCCATCGATCTGTTAGCCCTCGTTCATAATGACGTAAGTGGGCCTATGTCTAGCTAGGCTAGAGGTGGATATGAATACTTCATAATCTTTACGGATGTGGCATCGCTTTACGGTTATGTGTATCCTATGAAACAGAAGTCAGAAACTTTTGACTAATTCAAAGAGTTTCGACACAAAGTAGACAGAAAGACCGACTAAAGTATTAAACCGTCATGGTTAGACCGTGGTGGAAAATACTTAAGCAATAAGTTTCTCGATTACCTGAAAGAGTATGGTATTCTTTCACAGGGGACTACTCCCGGGAAACCTAAATTTGACGGTGTGTGTCCGAACAGAGCCCTGAACTTTGTTGGACATAGTAAGGTTGATGATGAGTCGCTCTGAGCTACCAATTTCCTTCGAGGGATACGTATTAAACAGTGTAATACTTATTTTGAATAAGGTTCCATGAAAATCTGTTAGACAGACTTCATATTAGATATGAACAGGAAAGAAACCAGGTTTCACATTCTTGAACATTTGGGAATACTGCGCATATAATTGAATGTTTGGATGATACCAAACTAGAACCCAAATCAAATAAGTGCCTAATTTGTAGGTTGTCCTACAGAAACCAAAGTATAGTACTTACATAACTCAAAAGAGAACAATGTAATTATTGCTCTCTATCTGGTATTTCCTAAGAGGAATACCTAAATGCAGTGGTAAGTGGGAAGAAAGTAAAACTCAATGAAAATCAGAGTAATACTGTTCCAGGCACCGAATCCTCACGGAACACCAACAGTTCATCAGGGATGAAATCGTACCAATAATCTTTGAATACACAAGAACCATCTAGGTCGAAGAGAGTCAGGAAACAACTTGGGAGGTATGGGTTTCTGACCTCACCTTATGAAGATGTCAATCTTATTGAGGAAGACGAACCGACTACGTATGAGGAAGTGATACAAGGTATCGACTCCCTTTTATTACAAAGTGCTATGAAGTCCGAAATGGATTCCATGTATACCAACTAAGTTTGGATACTGGTTGATGTACCCAAAGGCATTGTGCCTATTGGTACTATATGAATCTTTAAGGAAGACATACATGGATGGCAACATACAAATATACATAGCTAGGCTTGTACAGAAAGTGTATCGTCAATGACATATTGTCGACTACGATGAAACTTTTTCACTTATTGCATGATTAAATCCATTTGCATAATGCTTGCTAATGCTGTATGTTTCATTTATGAAATATGACAACTGAACGCCAAAACCGCTTTCCTTAATGGAAACCTTTTGGAGGATGTTTACAACATCCTGAGGGTTTTATCGTCCCAGAATATGCAAACAAGGTTTGCAAGATAAATCAATCCATATATGGACTAAAGCAAGCATTGTGTTCTTGGAACCAGCGTTTTGATGTAATCATAATGGTATATGATTTAATTCAAAATGAAAAATGATTCTTGTGTATAAAAGAAGGTTAGTGGGAGCGCACTGACAATGATTGTCCTATATAAAGATGATATATTATTTCTTGGAAATAATATTCCCATAATATAATCGGTGAAAGCTTGGCTTTCATTAAATTCTCCATGTAACTCCTGGGAGAAGCAGGCTTCATTCTAGGAATATAGATCTACTGGGATAGATCTAGAAAGATGCTGACACTCTCTTAGTGTTCGTACATTTTGAAATGTATGTGACCTGATGTCTCATATGCTTTGAGCATATGTAGGCGCTATAAGGCTAATCCAGGTGATAGTCACTGGATTGATGTTAAGAACATCCTTAAGTATCTTAAACGAACTAAGGATGCTTTATTAAGTTATGGAGAATGAGAACTTGAAGTGACTAGGTTCACCGTTGCAAGTTTCTAAACCAATAAAGACGACTTTAAGTCACAATAAGGGTACTATATAGTTTGAATAACGGAACAGTGAGCTGGAAATCTTCCAAGAAAAATACTGTTGCCGAATAAATAACAAACGTAGAACATTACTGCAGCTGAGGCAGCAAAAGAAGAATTTTTGATCTATTATAATTCCTAATTAGATTATAAATAGTTCTATTAGCAGCTGAGCTAAGCTACAACACAGGCTGAGGAACCGCGGTCTCATCAACGATCCAAGTATGTACTTCGACTATTTCATCTGATTTGTCAGATCACACATCGTGGCGATGTGATGATCGAATAGATCACATCAGATGATAACCTTGCAAATCCACTGATGAAATCTGTTTCTCAGTAGAATTTTGAGCGACCTGTACATAGTTCAGGTGTAAGACACTTGAGTTATTGGCTATAGGCCAGGTAGGAGATTGTTGGAAAATTATGACCCATAGCATCACTATTTGTACAGAACATTGTGTTGTTATACAAATAAACTGTGTGACAAAGGAAACTTCTCTTTTATCATTTGTAATTAGATTACTTGAATATATATAAAAGATAAAAGTAATTATCATTAGTTTCAGATTATAAGATATGAGACAGTATCAATCCACTAAGGTTTAATCATTAAATATCCCTAGTCGTAGTATTATCGAGACTGGACATCGATAATACGGAATAGACTAGTATTGCACGTGTGCGCGTTGTGGGAGCATAACGGCATAGTTCTCATATATTTAAGTATTGGATACTTATGCAAGTGTGATAGGAGGTTGTGTTTACCGATGGTACGGGAAAAGCTTCGCTCCGGATAGACCCTTTGGAATCCCATTGGTAGTATGACTATGTGTCTATGGGAATCCGATTCAGGGTAGGTGTATTTGGTCTTAACCTGAGACTTGCATCGCTAATACTTGCGACAATCAACACGCTTTAGGTTTGGTCTTCCGGGACTCTAACAGGTTTTATGTACGCCTCTTCTGGGTTTATTGAGAATCTTAGAGTGTTGGATGTAATGTCAAGATGGAAGTATCACATCAGTCATATGGAGTTGATGATCACGCATGGATACAGAACTGGTACTCTAATATGTTGCAACCATCGGGATAATGTGACAATGTCATGATTATCCGATTAAATAAACTAGTTACTTGTGATCCGATATATTCTTCGTACATGACAGACACTACTCCAGCCCCAGACCTTGCATGTGACATCTGATACTGGATCGCTATACGCAATACTACATATACTACGCCTGGAAAAAAGATTATATATTCCTTAAAGAATATTTCTGGAGAATTGGGTAGGCATAATAATTTGCTAGAAGCCAACCATGTCTTGTAAATCGGTAAGCACGTGGTACGACATACGCACTAAATCGGATAGTCCGATAACCAGATTTACTGCCAACATATCCAGGGGTCTCTTCCCAAATATTCACCAATGACATTGTACTCGATCAGAATTCATCTGGGATTAATTAAGAGAGAGAAAATTAATCTGGAATTAATTGAGGCATTATTTAATCTGGGATTAAATGTGTTCGGAAGAGAGAGAACGCGATTAATTTGGAATTAATATGTAAATAAATTTAATAGTTAAATTGGATTTTTCTATTTAATTTATTTATATGAGCTAAAATTAATATATCGGATATATTAATTGGAATTAGATTTCAATACGAAATTAAAATCAGACTGTAATACGAGCGAACGGATTAATTTAGAATTAATTCGTAAACGGCATTCATAATATATTTACGAGGTATGGTTATTTAATTAAATTAGATTTAATTATTTAGCAACAAAAATTCGTATAGTCGGATGAAACGGATCCGAGCCGCGGTAAAAATTCATAGAGACCTTTTGAATTTTGAATTCAAAAGATGGGGCCCACTTCACATGTGTAAAGTGGTGGTTGAGAAAGTGGTTGGCATTTATGCCAAAACCACTTACTTTCCAACCACATGGTTTTGGTGAAACCAAAAGCCCAATCACTTGGTTTTGGGTGAAAAGGGTAAAAACCCTTTAACAAAACCAAAGCCTCTCTCATTCCAACACATGACAAGAAAAGCGAACACACCATAAACCCTAAAGAGACGTGAACTTCCTCTCCTATTCTCTTTGATTTTGTTGCAAAATCAAACAAGCTAGCACTTCAACGAGTCGTCTAAGGTGATAGGGAAACAACTTCAAGAGTTGGAATCTACACTTAAAGCTTGGAGCTTCAAGAACACAACACAAAATTTGAAAGTCAAATATGATCATTGTAAGTCATTTCACACCTTTTAATGATCTTATTTACACATATTCTTGCTTAATAGATCATTGGCATGTTCTAGAAACACTAACACTATGCTTGTTTGTTTATATCTGGAGGCCGCTTGGGCCAAATTGTTTGCTACTTCATTCTTCGCCCTCGGAACATGTTCCAGCTCCGCATAGTCAAATTGACCTAGTAATTCTTTGGCTACATCTAATAGTGTCATGACTGATGGGCTCTAGCATTTAAACATTCCCGTTACCTGCTAAGTTACTAATTCTGAGTCCCCTTCAATGGACACGTGTGTTACTCCCATGTTGAGGAGTATTTCCAACCCAAATATCAAGGCTTCGTATTCGGCCTGATTGTTGGTGAAAAATTCATCCAACTTAATCATGAAACGGAATGATTCTCCCAACGGACTGACCAAGACTATTCCTATCCCTACTCCTCTCATTGTACTAGATCCATCAAAATACATCATCCATGGTTTCAAACTGCATTCATCTAATTCCAGTTCCATTTCTCTGATGGTATTTAACATGGGTGGTCAGCTAAGAAATCTGCCAAGGCTTGATTGTTTATGGCTTTTTGAGGTTCATGCCGTATATCAAATTTCGACAATGATAATGACTAGAAACAAACTCTTTCATGCAAGATAGGACGAGAGAACATGTACTTTATTATATTAACTTTAGTGATCAAGTACACTATATTCGGCCTAAGGTAGGCTCGTAATTTAGTATATGTGAAATACAAAGCAAACATAGTTTCTCCATTGGAGAATAATTACATTCATAATTCAACAATTGTCTACTGATGTAATAGATGCTCTTTCGATGTCCATGTCGTCATCTTGCACGATCATCCCAGTTATAGACTGCTCTTCGGCTGATATGTACAGTTTTATTGGTCGTCCTGGCACAGGGGGTACCATCACTGGCGGCTGTGACAAATATTTCTTCAGGCTTTCGAAAGCCTTTTGATGTTCTTGGGTCTAAACGAATCGTCCTTGTCCTTGAGCCTTAACAAAGACGAGAAAACTTTAGTTTTTCATACACAGTTGGAGATAAATCGTCTTAAGAAATTGATTTGTCCTAAAAATCTTTGTAACTCTTTCTTATTTCCGGATGGTTTGGCCTCAGTGATTGCCCGAGATGTATTAGAATCAATCTCAATCCCCCGTTGGTGTACTAGAAAGCCCAGGAAATTTCCTGCATACACACCCCGAACGCACATTTGGCAGGGTTCAACTTCAACTTAAATTTACTCATTCTCTCGAAAGCCATTCCTAAATGACTGAAATGTTCGTCCATGGTCACTGATTTAGTCACTATATCGTCTATATAGACATCTACAAATTTGCTGACCAAGTCATGGAAAATCAGATTCATGGCCCTCTGGTTAGTGGCCCCATCATTTTTTAGACTGAACGGCATCACCACCCACTCATAACATCCTATATAACCTGGACACCTAAAGGTCATTTTTTGCATATCACCTTCGGCAATGTAGATCTGGTTATAACCTACATACCCATCCATAAAAGAGTACATCTAATACCCTGTTGTGGAGTCTATTAGAGAATCCACCGTTAGCATGGGGTATTGATCTTTTGGTGTTGCCAAGTTTAAGTTCCTAAAATCTATGCATATTCTTAGTTTTCCATTCTTTTTCATGACATGGACGATGTTTGACAACCATTCTATGTATCTGGTCGTCCTAATGAATTTCGCCTCCAAAAGGCGTTTAACCTTTTTCTTAATGCTAGGCATAACATTGGGTGCAAACCTTCACAGAGATTGTTTATGCTGTCTTTGGCTCGACTTGATTGGTAACATATGCTCTATTAGGGTCCTATCTAAACCAGGCATTTCATTGTAATCCCAAGAGAAATAATCTTTATATTTTTGTAATAAATGGATCAGTTTTTCACGTACCTGGGTTTCTAGTTCCTTGCTGATGTAGGTGATGCGCCTATCGTCCTTACATCCCAGATTTACCTCATCCAATTCATCATGTGCCTTTGAGATGCTCCCCTTATGCCTTCCGTTCAGAGCGTTTTCTTCTTCTTCCAGTTTGATCTTGTGGCTTCCTTCCAGCAAACAGTCCTGCATGCTTCTTTTATCCTGTCCTCTGTCTGGTGCGCTAATAATTTATCCCTTAAGGCTGAAATTACAGCCCGAGCCTCGGCTTCATTTTCTTGTTCCGTTACATAGGCCATTAGATTGGCCCTGGTAGCCACGAGTGCGGCTTGTTCTTTACTCTGCTTGTTCTTCTTCATTTGAACCGCTATGTGTTGACTCCCTAAAGGCCACTGTGATTGGCCTTGTTTGAGCAAACAAATCATTTAGCAGACTTGTAGGGTATGGCTCGTCATTTTGGGCCACAATGGCCAAATTTTCCCTTTCATTCAGAACTCTGGTTGTCCCATAATTTCATTCGTACATGAAGTATTCGGTCAAATTTGTCTCTACAGAGAAAGGCTTTTGTTGGCGTGTATAATTTCAACCTCATCTTTCTGGTTCCAGAAAACTAGGCATTGATGAAGAGATGAAGGAATGCACCGGCTACCATGTATCCAATCTCGTAATAAGAGCATGTTATATATGGTTGGCCCGTCTATAACGAAGAACACCATTGTCTTCGTTGTACTCCATTCTTGCAAGTCTAATGGGACGACCTATTTGGTCGTTGTCGCCCTTCAATTGAAACTTGTTAGCACCACTTCCGTAGGGATGAGGTCGTCCTCTAACTTTGCTAAACGCCCTAGCATTCTAAATGATATTGCATTGATGGATGCTCCATTGTCAATCACTACTTTGGTGATGGGTATTCCATTTACCTTTGCTTTCACATACAACGACCACAGGTGCTTTATCATCTATAGTGGTGGTTTTGGAAATATCACCTTCCCTGATAGGCCTACCTCCATTGATGTTTCATTCCCGGCATTGGCCCGCGGTAATTCTTCTATTGTGTCCCATCTAGAGGGTGGCAATGTGACTGGTGCATCATGGGAGATATTATTGACGACCAGCCTTCGCTTTTCCATCCTAGTGACGGTCCGTTTTATATTGGACGTACCATATAGAACGAGATATGGAGATCGTCCCAAGTCCTCTCCTAACGTTCTGACTGCAAGGTTACCGGCCTCATATAATTCTTTGAGAAGTCGATTCTGTGATATTCCCTTTCTTCGTGCTTCGATCCTGATGTCTATTTCTTCCTCTATATCAGTCATTTCCTCATCCGAAGCTACTCTATCTGTTATCGAGAGTGCTGTAAATTCTGTTTCCTCACCATCATAAACATCTTCGTTATTTCCAGCCCTTACACTGCTGTCCCCCTTGAATTTCTCGGAAAATAAATAATGATTCGTCACAACCTGTGGCATACTACCGAACTGAATGACAACATGGGGCTCTTCGTCGTCTGTTTCATCACGTTTTCGTCTATCAAACTTGGTATGCTTATCACAATTCATAGTTATCTCTTATCTGTAGTCATTCTCTTTACTATTCACACCCAGTTGCTCCTTATGTCCAGAGGTGACGGTGCATCATACGGACATAATTTCTCTGGTGTCCTCTCAGTTGCGTCCTTGTCATTTCGTCGACAGGAGGGTAGTTCCTTCTCGGATGTTGCCCCGAATATGGCATTTGGTATGAATGCCATACGTTGGGCTGATAAATTCTTGGCCTAAACATCCTTATATTTTGGACGAAGTTTGAATTCTTACCGTAGAACCTTGGTGCGAAAGTCCGTGGTTGCCGTGCTACTGGCTTTTTCTTTACAGGCCTTTCGTAGGTATCCTCCAACTCCCTCATCCATTCTATATTGTTCTTGTACCGTACACAAAGATTTTACTAATCCTTATGTTCTTGGAGTGCTTTAATCCTTTCCAGAGTGCTTGGTGATGACGATCATGTCCTTCAACCAGTACCAACTTGAACTTTGGCAAAGTCATTTTGGTAAGATCTGAGTTGATCATGTTTAATTCCACTAGCTTTGGAAAAGGGTTTTCGTCCACGGCCATCTTTTTTTCGAACGTTATTCGTCCAGATTCTAAGGCATCCTGCAAAACATTCTTAATAATAAGACAACTATTAGTTGAATGAGACCACGCATTATGCCACTTACAATATTTCTTACCACTGCTTTGCTCGGTGTTTGGAAATGTGTGGCGATCGCTCAAACTAATCTGCTTGTCTTTATATAACTGATCGAATATGACATCAACTTTTGTGATATCAAAAGAGAAGTTTCTACTCTTTTTATCATTCTTTTCTTTGGCTTGGGGTTCAGCCCGCACCTTACAGACGTATGGCTTTCCTTTAACCAATCGGCGGCCAAACATAAGTCGTCCGATTCGATGTCCATTTCGCCTACTTCATAATCAATGTTCTTGTAATACGTTCCTTTGTTGGAATTTTTCATTTGCTCCTCCTCTCTTAGTAATCGTTCATATCGCACCACACTAGTGGTGAGTTGGGGGAGGTCCCAAAATTCACGATCTTGAATTTTTTTTTTATATCAATATTAAGGCAGACGATTCTCATAAATTCTTTTTCTGGAAAAGGCACGTAACATCGTCCTCGTGCTACCTTAAACCTTTGTAAGAACGTCTCAGCCCATTCTCCTGGCAACCGTCTCAAATTTGCTAAATTGACTAAAGCCACTTCAGATTCGGCCTTATAGAATTTCACATGGAACAGCTGTTCCATTTTTTGCTAATTTTCTACAGAGTTAGCCGGTAGGCTGATATACCAGGAGAAAACTGTTGGACAGTTATGACCCATAGCGTCACTGTTTGTAAAAGACATTGTGTTTTTTGTACAAAATTAACTATGTTATAATGAAATTGCCTTTTACCGTTTTATGATTCATTAACTTTGATATATATAAATGGAAAAAGTCCTTATGATTAGTTCCGGATTAAGATGATATGAGACAGTATCAATCCATAAAGGTTTAATCATTAAATATCCCTAGTCGTAGTATTATCGAGATTGGACATCGATAATGCGGAATAGACTAGTATTGCACTTGTGCGTGTTGTGAGGGCATGGTGGCATAGTTCTCATATGTTTAAGTATAGGATACTTATGCAAGTGTGATAGGAGGTTGTTTTTTACCGATGGTGTGGAAAACAGCTTCGCTCTAGATAGACCCAACAGAATCCCATTGGTAGTATGTATATGTGTTATGGGAATCCGCTTCAGGGTAGGTGTATTTGGTCTTAACCTGAGACTTGCATCGCTAGTACTTACGACAATCGATAAACTTTGGTTTTGTTCGTCCAAGACTTTAACAGGTTCTGTGTACGCCTCTGTTGGGTTTATTGGGAATCGTAGTGTATTGGATGTGATGTCAAGATGGAAGTATCATTTCAGACATATGGAGATGATGATCACGCAGGGATTCAGAACTGATTCTCTATTGTGTTGCAACCATCGGGATAATATGACAAGGTCATGATTATCCGATTCAAAGAGACTAGTTGTTTGATATCTGATATGTGCTTCGTACGGGGCAGACACTATTCCAGCCCCAGGCCTTGCACGTGAAATCCGATACTGGATCGCAATACGCAATACTACGGTATACTACGCCTGATAAAGATCATATATTCCAGTAAGAATATTTCTGGAGAATTGGGTAGGCATGGTGCTTTGCTAGAAGCCAATCTTATCTCGTAAATCGGTGAAAATATAGTACGAGGTATGTACATGTTCGGATAGTCCGACGACCGTATTTACTGCCAACATATCCAGGGATCTCTTGGGTCGCTTCCCAAAGATTCACCGATGGCATATGATTCAAACTTAATTAATCTGGGATTAATTGCGGAGAGACTTTATCTTGGATAAAGTACTATTTGAAGAGAGAGAAAGATTAATTTGGAATTAATCATTAAAATAATATATTCGATACATTATTCAGAATTAGATTTCGATGCGAAATTAAAATTAGATTTTAATTCGGGTAAACTAGTTAATTTAGAATTAATTCGTTAGCGAGGTGAATAGTAATTTTGCTAGGCATAATTATTTAATTTAATTCGATTTAAATTACGTCGCGATGGAAGTTCGTTAATTCGGAATTAGTGAACCCGAGCCCGAGATTGTTTACGGGCCCACTCGTATTCGGAATCGAGTGGGGCCCACATGTCACATCAACCATCACATCACATGTCACTTGTTTGATGTGTATAGGTGAGGTTGTTGGTGAAGAGTGTAAAACACTCCAAAGTTGAAAAGTTGAAAGACATATACCAAAACCAACTTTTGGTATATAATTAATTAATTATTTTTGAAACATTATTATTGATTTTGGAAATCAAAAATCACATCTTCTAATCTCTCTCCCATTGCCGAGAGCTGTGTGGCTTCTCCCTCTCCCATTTTTCTTCATTTTCTTGACAAATTTTATGAAGAAAATGTGTGAATTCTTGTTGCAAAAATTCACTAAGGGCTAGCACTCTTCAAGAATCATCAAGAGGTGATAGGGAAACCTATCCAAGGGCTTGGAAAAATCAAAACAAAGCTTGGAGCTTCTACCTTGTCTTGGCCGAATCTTGGATACTTGGAGGAGGAAATTTTTATTCATCAACATATCCTAACCGATCGTTGTAAGTATGTTTCCGCAATATTTCTTCGTTATTCATTCATGTTTCATTGTTCATTATGATATTGGGACTAATCATAGAAACCCAACAATGGTATCAGAGCCTATAATAAGCATGAAATTTATTAGGGTAAAATTTGGGGGAAATCCATGTGAGCATGATTTGATTAAATTGAATGGTGAGTTGCTTGTATGCTTGATGTTGATAAAATGAGATGTGATTGGATCAATTTCAACAAATTGTGATTGGATCAAAATTTGCCCCCCACCATTAGGCTTGGCCGAATGCATTGGTTACCATAGGCTCTTGGAATTTTTTGTTTTGATGATCATTGGATGACTTGAAACGAATAGGAAATGTCGATTTGTAATTCGATTGGATTGAAAATGAAATCGGACAAAATTCATTACCTTGGCCGAGAGCTCTTTAGGCATGTATGGACTTGATTTTTTGATTCAAAATTGTTGGACATTAATTGAACAAATAGATACATAATTAATTGGTTAAATTGTATTTTGGAAATATTGATTTAGTTAATTAATTGATGTATTACACTTTAATTAATTAAGTTATAAAATTTGGAATTTTAAAATTTGGTTAATGGGTTTAATTTTGAATTAGGCTTGAAATTATTATATTTGGGCATAATGGGCTTGGTTGGGCCAAGTTGGTTTAGGCCAATTGGATTGGATGCTAATTGGGCCTAAATCATTCCATTAAGTCCAAATGTAATAAATGGGCTTTAAAGTTTAATTGGGCCTTATGGGCTTGATATTGATTTTATGGCAAATGAGGGTGATTCCTTACTTGGGCTTGGTGATTGGATTTGACCAACATTGATCAAAGCCCATGCCTTATGAAATCAATTGAAAGCCCATCGGACTTTAATTAAACGAACATTGGATGTTAGTTGGGCTTTGAGACCCGATAAGATTAGATTTGGAATCTAAGTCGTTAAAGCGCATTAAAAATTATATATATTTAATTTGGAATTAAATAATAGAATTAGTATTGAATACGACTTAAATTAGATTTAACGAGTAGTTCGATATAATTCAAGAATTCGTACTTTGGGTACTTATTCTCAAATGAGTTGGACTCGCGCAAAATCAAATCATTGTTTGAACATTGGATGGTCACATAATTAAAGACTAATTAATGGATTAGATTGGTTGTAATGCATGCTATGAATGAATAGCATATATCGGATGGATATTAGAAGGGAAAGGGTAATTTTGGAAATTATTGTAAATTTGGAATTTATAAATTGGACATGTGTGTCCAGCCTTGTCTCTTATTATCTCTTGTATTCTCTTCTCACCTAATTCCCCTCATTGCAATGAGGTTTCTATTATTGTATTATGTAATTGGGTAGAAGTAGAATAGTGCTGCCTGAGGAGCGGGGAGAGGAAAGAGAGTGATTTGTTCTAGGACAAGTTGTTAAATATCCATCTGCATATCGTTATTAATTTACCTTTCGCACCTTATGATGTTTTAGAAGCATGCTTCAGGGTGTCCGATGAGACCTTAACAAAGATAATAAATTGGTTGCTATTTTACGTAAAAAAAAACCCTCCAAATAATATTAAGCGATTTTTCCTTCCGTTGAGTGATTCTTACTCAAGATCCAAAATTGGCATTGGCTTGTTGGCCAAAGTCAAGGCCTTTGTCAATTGCGGATGTGTTTGAATCATGAGAGTTTTGTTCCATATCGGTGTCTTGTCCAAGTCGCGATTTGTTGGCCAAAGTCAAGATCACTTCTTGTCCATCGACATTGATTACGAAGTTTTCCAAGTCAATGGGTCCCGCTTAACTGGAATCATTAAGCTTGTTGTGCAAAAGCCAAGGCTTAGTTGATTCAGAGGAAAAAGGTTAGGAAAATGTATTGGATACATTGGCATATGTATTATACATATGTTTCGGACTTGGATGTCCACCTATCGGATCTAGGAATTGGATGAGATCTAATTGATCTTCGAGATCTACCTAGTTAAATATCATACAGCTTGTTGGCCAAAGTCAAGGTTGTGTGTTATTTAACGGGATCCTAGCCTACTAGGAAACTGGGTTTCCCGAGTACTCGACAGAGGGTTAGAGGCTCACCGAAAAATAGTGGGAGGCTAGTATTGAATTCGTAATTTCATCAGATACTTAGCTTTACACGCTTTCAAATTATTTCGTCAAAATTATTTTATTAGTTGGACTAATACAATGTTATTTTTCTTGTAACATTTAAATTGTACCCAAATATCGTTGACTAGATAGGTGGACTATCGTAGTCAAGATGACTGGAAAGGGAAATGTCCGAGATATTATCATGGGCGAGAATGTCTTTAAGGGCACGAACTTTGCCGATTGGGAAATGAATCTAAGGATAGTCCTTGGAGCCGAGAGGCTGCTATACACCATTCAGACACCTCTTAGGCCTAAACCCGCACCTGATCGACACATGAGCTGGAGCTTTGGTAGACTCACAGTGATGATTGTGATACTACTCAGTCTATTATGCTTGCTTCCACGACTCAGTATTTCCGTCGACAAAACATGGACTTGGATCCTTAAAACATGTTGACGAGGTTGCAAGGATCATCACCGATCTAACAAGAGGTCGCAGAGATATGAGTTAGTTAAGAAGCTCTTATGTTCACGTATGTCAGAAGGCATGTCTGTTGAGTCCCATGTGGCACAGATGATTGCTGACATAGATGAGCTAGCTGCGATGGGGGATAGTCTTTGAGGCTGAGATTACTATAGACATGGTCTTGCAATCTCTCCCGACTTTTGGAGACAGTTCATCATAAACTATAATTTGATGAACACTGATGATACTCTTGGAGAGTTATTGTCTACTCTCAAGGAAGCTGAGAAGGAGCTTCTTAAGGGCAAAAAGCGCGAGGCGCACGTTGCTTCGACATCTCAGACACCGAAAGCTGGGCCCAAGGCAACTGAAGGTGTGAAAAAGAAGAAACATAAAAGAAAGGGCAAGGCCAAATCGTCAAAGGCTTCTGGGAAGCCTAAGGACAAATCTCAGGATGTTTGTGTTGGGATGTATGCCCTAGAGCTACATGAGATGTAAACGGTTTCTTATTCATAGAAAAAAAATGATGCATTATTCATTTATCAAATTGTTTGTTTTAATTTTCACATATTATATATCTTCATAAATACCATAGATTACTTTTGTACCTTCAAGACTTGGTTCATGAGTGTCATGCACCAGGGGATTCAAGTCTGAAGTTAGTAATCTTAAATAGTCAATAGAGAACAAACAAACCGGTACTTTGTTTGTGGTTTATCTATAGCTATGGTCCATTCTATATTTGGATGGCGATCTTAATCCGGATCGTCCATGTAGAGACATGAGAATGGAGGCACCTTATATGATGTGATCATATAGGACTGGACCTAGATAGAAATGACATTCTTATAATATCCATTAAACAAAGAAAGTCATTTCAATCTAATTGATGGTCATATGGGTTGATCTTAATCCTGAGTGTACTACGAACTCCTGCATGGCGGGATATGTCCTTTGATTTACAAAGGTGAGGTTGGTGTAGCAATCCCAACCAATAACTACGTACTTTGGGGGCATAGTCTGTTATGTAGCTGAGAACGTTTTACATAGACATGGAATTCACTCCTTCTTGCGAGAAGTAGATGAATATCTCTCTTAAGGGTTTATTCGGTACTTGAACGATAAGAGCGCTCAAGTCTTTCTATTACGAATAGAAAGATTAATATTCATAACTGTTATGAATGAATCATTCATTAGAGAATCAATGGTACTTAAGATAAAATAATTAAAGGGGTATAACGGACATTATGACCCGGTTCTAATTATGAGATAGTCATGAAGGATCAATTCTTATGCAATGACTATATCGGTGGACACCGACTTGGTTCGGCTTAATATTTCATCTACGACAACGAGAGTGAAACTTCGGGTTTTTAGTGGAATAACCCGGAGTTAATAATTCGGAATATTTAATTAAGAGCTTAATTAATATTTCGAGATTATTGGAGCTCAGAACCGTAGGTCCACTTGGTCCCCGTGCTAGCTTGATTTACTATAGCGGAGCTAATATAATTGGATGGTCTAATTATATACTCACAAAAGGAATAAATATTATTAATATGATTAATAATATTAATTATATCACACATGAGACTTTATATTAAAAGTTAATATAAAGTATTAATAATTATATATGATAATTATTAAATTATATATGATATAATTTAATAAGGCTAAGAATTATTACCAAGGTAGGATTCCTTATAGGATAAGGAATATGATTTGTTTGTTTAGGAAACAAAATCAAATCCTAATTAAAACTCTACCTTGGCCGAAATATTGGTGTATGATTAGGGATAGGAATTGTTTGTTTTGGAAAAAAAATCAAATCCAATAATACCCTAGCATGGCCGAATTTTGGTAGTCTAATGGGAGTAGGATTTGTTTATTTTGGAAGCAAAATAAAACAAGGAGACCTATTCCCTACCTTGGCCGAAATACTACACCATTGGGAGACTAGTGGTTGATTTGTTTTATGAAACAAATTAACCATAAATATAAAAGGAAAATTATGATTTAATTTTTCAGTGGCAAGTCAATAGAAACCTCTTCTTCAAGCTCTCAAAAGTTGAGAATTCTCTACGGTGTGTGTGATTATTCTCTAAACCGTTTAGGGATTAATTTGTGAGTGTAGTCCACACTACCCTCCGTTAATGTCGAGACATAGTTCAGAAGACCTCGTGACATTGAAAATCATCACCAAATTGACCATAGAAGTTGCGGCACCACCTCCTTGAGAAACCTCAATCTGAGTAAGTTCAGGGAGCCACGGGGAGATCCGTTTTGTTTGTTTTTCATTCGGGATTTTAGGAAACACTTTAGGATATCTTTAGGTCTGTATTAGGATTGATTTTTGAAGAAAAAATCAGATCCGAAACTGGCCTATAAGAGGCGCAAATCAGACCTGCAACTGGGTGCAATTCGTGCCCATAACGTGTCCAAAACAGTCCAGTTTTTCCACTGCAGTTCAAGGGCTGTTCGGGGACTGTTTCGGGGCTATTCCGGGGTTGAAATTCTGTCCAAAACTTCAGCAATATCACTGGTGACTTTCGGCCAAAGCAAGGGAAGAGCAGAAAATTTTTTCAAGTTCGGTTCTTGAGCCTAACCGCTTCCGCTGCGCGACGGGAAGACGTTCCCTACAATTTTCATCAAGAGCGAGGTTGAAAAGTGCTCTTAACCATTCACTTTATTATTTAAAGTTTCTGTTTTAACATGTTTATATGAGTTATAAATATGATATGCATGTTTAGATGAGTGGGCACATTATTAGTTCATGTGATGAATGGTTTTAATATTCATGTGATGAATGGATTTTGCATTGGTCGTAAATTTTTATGGCTCTTAATTTTTTTATAGGTTGATTTTGGTTTTGGGTTGTGAGGCCATAAGGCCAATGTTTATATTCATTGTAATTTTAGTTTTCAATGTAAAATTTCAATTCTTTGTAATATGGAGCATCGAAGCCACGAAAGGAGCCAATACCACCTTGGAGCGGGATTTGAAGGGCAATGAATGCCTTGGTAAATCTTATGTACTAATTAGATTAGTATAGGAAAAATAAGAGCCCGGTCAATGTAAAATAATTTTTATTATGTTATATGTATGTTTATTTCGAACTGTTTGAATAACATGTCATATAGCCTAGGGTGCCCACTCGTGCATTTTACTTGCCATAACATGTCATAGATGCATAATCATTATAGACATAAAATTATGATTTTATGTAATTTAAAATGTTTAAATTAGAATATGATATGCATTGAAATCATTAATTAGATTAATGGATTAAGTGTCTAAAAACTTGAATTCTAATATATTGGACTTAATTGGTGCATAATAAATTCCATTGCTATATAGATGGAAACGCGGATTTATTAAAATGTTTAATTAAAATTTGACCTTTTAGAATTCTATGGTTTTAGACCTTTAAGTGCTTAGTATTTTAAGAGTTAAAATATTATAGCTCACTTAATCCACTCTTATTAAATTAGTTTAATAGAGTATATTATTAGTAGAGACTAATAGGATATTAGTGACACAATTTTAATAGTTAAAATTGATTAGATCGTTTATAACAAACTAGTGTAAATAAATTATGATTTAGCCGCCATAAGTTTATCCACACTAGTTAGGATAAAATATTAGATATTTTAGATAGAAACCTTAAGTTTAAAATAGTGAGTGGGAGAGGGATATACGACAGTACATCCCGCGATCTCTGTTGTTAGTCCAAAAACGTGAGATTTAAAAGGCGCCTCGAGACGGCTTGTTTTCGTCCCCCTACGGATGGTGTCCATTTTGGGTCAATATCAAGTTTGGGTTCCGAAAGGATAGGGATTCTAGATGTATCTTGTGAACTGACCTACCCTACGGCGGCACTTCACTTGTAATGTCAAAGAATCCCGAAACGGCGGGTTACACTCACAAAGGAATAATTAACTGTTAATAAAATTCATTGATCAAATTGAACGGTAGTTGTTTAATATAAGAATAAGATTTATTCCCGCATATATCCAACAGCTGAGATTGTCTAAATCTATCATGCAAGTATTTGACCTACCCTATGGTGGCACTTACTTGTGGGATGATAGATCTCCGTGGCATAGTAATTCTTTTAGGTTTCTTATTCATTACTCATGGTTCATGCATCATATTTAATTTTATGCCAAAATTCTTTATGATTTAATATGCGATGAATGAATGTTAAATGCATGTATATTTTACTTTAAGCCATGGTTTTTCCAATTATTTCCATTCTCTCAAATGATAAGTTGACCGGAGAAAATTATGTAAAATGGAAAAGTAACATAAACGCTTCCTGGTCTGTGAAGACCTAAAGTTTGTCCTGACAGAGGAACGTCCTCATGAGCTGGCCAGAAATGCTGGCCAAGCTGTGCGCGATACCTATCAGAAATGGGTCGCAGCAAATGAGAAAGCCCACTCCTACTTGCTAGCAGGGATGTCTGAGGTTCTTGCTGCAAAGCACGAACCTATGGCTCTAGCATCTCAGATGATGGAGTCATTGCAGGGCATGTTTGGGCAGCTTTCGGAGCGTCAATGCCATGAGGCCATGGTCTCAGTGATGACTGCTAGGATGAAGGATGGGACTTCAGTCCGAGAGCACGTCTTAAGGATGATGACTTATCTCAATACTGCTGAAACCCATTGAGCTCGTATTGACGAGCGTAGCCAGGTGACCAAGATCATGGAAACTCTTCCGAAGAGTTTCCTGCAGTTTAACAGCAACTATGTTATAAACAAGTTGACTTTTACTTTGACCCAACTGCTAAATGAGCTCACCCATTACGAGTCCATGCTGGTGGAACCTCGTAAATCCAGTGCGGAGGCAAATATTGCCGAATCTTCTAAATCTGCAAATAAGAAGAAGAAAGGCACTGGAAAGGCTAAAGGTAAAGCCATGAAAAAGAAGAACAAGAAAGGCTCCAAGGATACCAAGCCCAAGGGAAAATGTTTCCACTGCGACAAGAATGGGCCTTGGAAAAGGAACTGTCCTAAATACCTTGCTGAGCTAAAAGAGAAAAAGGAAACAAGTAAATATGATTTACTTGTTATTGAATCTCTATTAGTGGAGGATGACAAATCCGCTTGGATTATTGATTCCGGGTCCACTAACCATGTTTGTTCTTCTTTACGGCTACTTGATTCATGGAGCGACCTTACTGAAGGTGACTACACACACCATGAGAGTCGGGACATGGGATGCCGTTTTAGCAAGAGCAGTGGGAGTTTCTAGTTTAAGTTTTCTTAATAATAGTTATTTAAATTTGAACGATGTGTTATTCATTCCTGGTTTCCGCAGGAATCTGATTTCTGTTTCTAGACTTATGGATGATGGTTATTCTATTTTTTTTAATAGCAATCCAATTATTATTAGTAGAAATGGATTAACTATATGCACAGGAAACTCAGAAAATAACTTGTATGTGTTAAGACCGTTAACGCATAAGTCACTGCTCAACATTGAAATGTTTAAGGTTGAAAAACCAAAAATGAAACGGCAAAAGATTTCTCACGATGACACATATCTATGGCATCTTAGACTTGGTCACATCAACCTTGACCGAATAAATAGATTGATAAAGGACGGAGCCTTGAAACCAGTTAAAGCTCGGGACTTTACCAGTTTGTGAATCCTGTTTAGAGAGGAAAAATGACCAAGAGACCTTTTACTGGAAAGGGTATATAAGAGCTAGTCAACCACTAGAGCTAATACATTCGGTCGTTTACGGACCGATGAACGTAAAAGCCCTAGGTGGTTATGAATACTTCGTCACATTCATTGACGATTAGTCAAGATATGGGTATGTCTACCTAATGCATCACAAATCAGATACCTTTGAAAAGTTCAAAGAGTATCGTGCTAAGGTTGAGAACCAATTAGGTAAGACAATCAAAACGCTACGATCGGGTCGTAGAGGAGAATACCTCGACACAGACTTCAAGGAATTCTTAGTTGAGCACGGGATAGTATCCCAGCTCACAGCACCTGGAACACCACAATAAAATGGTGTTGCAGAAATGAGAAATCGAACCCTACTAGACATGATGAGATCTATGTTTAGTTATAGCTCACTACCTAGTTCATTCTGGGGATATGCACTGCAAACTGCAATGTATATCCTTAATGTAGTTCCATCTAAGTCTGTTCCTAAGACTCCTTTAGAGTTGTAGAATGGTTGTAAAGCTAGTTTACTACATTTCCGCATATGGGGGTGTCCAGCACATGTGCTGAAGAATAAGACTACAAAGCTGGAACCACGTTCTCAGGTGTGCCTATTTGTAGGCTACCCGAAGGAGACTAGGGGAGGATTCTTCTACAGTCCCGATGATAACAAAGTATTTGTATCGATAAATGCTACGTTTCTAGAGGAGGACTACATTAGGGAGTTCAAACCTCGTAGTAAAATGTTACTCGAGGAGTTACTTACTGGTTCGACCAGCACGCCATCATCAACGAAAGTTGACAAATACATAGGACCTTCGACATCTGATAGTCAGATACTTCTAAGTCAGAATGATCTACCACCCAGACGCAGTGGGAGGGTTGTACGAGAACCTGATCGCTACTTAGGGGTTGGAGAGGCACAAGTTGTCGCCTCCAGCGATGGTGTAGATGATCTATTGACCTACAGTAGTGCAATGGATGATCCTGACAAAGAGGAATGGCTTAAAGCCATGAACCTAGAGATAGAGTCCATGTACTCCTACTCAGTCTGGGAACTTGTAGACCAACCTGATGGAGTAAAACCCATAGGTTGGAAGTGGATCTACAAGAGGAAGAGGGGATCAGATGGGAAGGTACAGACCTTCAAAGCTAGACTAGTGGCCAAGGGTTATACCCAAAAGGAGGGAGTTGACTATGAGGAAACTTTCTCGCCAGTAGCTATGCTAAAATCCATCCGCACTCTTCTTTCCATTACCGCATATTATGATTATGAAATTTGGCAAATGGACGTCAAGACTGCATTCTTGAACGGCAATCTTGATGAAAGTATCTATATGGTACAACCAGAAGGGTTCATAGCCCAAGGTCAGGAGCAAAAAGTTTACAAACTGCAGAGGTCCATTTATGGACTCAAGCAGGCATCCCGATCTTGGAACATAAGATTTGATACAACAATCAAGTCCTATAATTTTGAGCAAAATGTTGATGAGCCTTGTGTATACAAGCGCGTCATTGACGGGAAGGTGGTTTTTCTTGTCTTATACGTTGATGACATCTTACTCATTGGGAATAATGTAAGAATACTATCAGACGTAAAAACTTGGCTAGCCGAGCAATTCCAAATGAAAGATTTGGGAAATGCAAGTTATGTTCTTGGGATCCAGATACTTTGAGATCGCAAGAAACGACTGTTAGCTATGTCTCAGACATCCTACATCGACAAGATTCTTGTGCGATTCGGGATGCAGAATTCCAAGAAAGGCAATCTGCCTTATCGGCATGGAATTCATTTGTCGAAGGAACAGTCTCCTAAGACACCTCAAGACATTGAGGAAATGAGACATATCCCATACGCCTCAGCAGTTGGTAGTCTCATGTATGCCATGTTATGCACGAGACCGGACATCTGCTTTGCAGTGGGAGTAGTCAGTAGGTTTCAGTCAAATCCGGGATTGGATCACTGGGTGGCTATGAAACACATTCTCAAATATCTAAAGAGAACGAGAGATTATATGCTAGTGTATTCTGGAGAGGATATGATCCTAAGAGGATATACAGATTCTGATTTTCTGACAGATGTCGATTCCAGGAAATCAACATTTGGATCAGTGTTAACCCTAGGTGGTGGGGCTACTGTTTGGAGGAGTATAAAGTAATCTTGTATTGCCGACTCCACCATGGAGGCTGAATATGTAGCGACTTGTGAAGCAGCTAAAGAAGCAGTCTGGCTCCGTAAATTCTTGGGAGATCTGGAAGTTGTTCCAGATATAGATAAACCACTCATCCTCTATTGCGATAATAGTGGAGCAGTGGCAAACTCCAAAGAACCAAGAAGCCATAAGAAGAGAAAGCATATAGAAAGGAAATATCATCTCATAAGGTAGATAGTACAGAGAGGTGACGTTACCGTCATAAAGATTGCATCCGTAGAGAACCTTGCTGATCCGTTTACTAAGACCTTGCCGGCTAAAGTGTTTGATGGTCACCTAGATGGTCTAGGTTTGCGAGACATGTCCCATTTGCTATAGTGCAAGTGGGAGATTGTCGGGATGTATCCCTAGAGCTACATGAGATGTAAACGGTTTCTTATGCATAGAAATAAAATGATGCATTATTCATTTATCAAATTGTTTGTTTTAATTTTCGTATATTATATATTTTCATAACTACCATATATTACTTATGTATCTCAAAACTTGGTGCATGAGTGTCATGCACCAGAGGATTCAAGTCTGAAGTTAGTAATCTTAAATAGTCCATAGAGAGCAAACAAACCGGTACTTTATTTGTGGTTTATCTATAGTTGTGGTCCATTCTATATTTGGATGGCGATCTTAATCCGGATCGTCCATGTAGAGACATGAGAATTGAGGCACCTTATATGATGTGATCATATAGGACTGGACCCAGATAGAAATGACATTCTTATAATATCCGTTAAACAAAGAAAGTCATTTCAATCTACTTGATGATCATATATGGGTTGATCTTAATCCTGAGTGTACTACGAACTCCTGCATGGCGGGATATGTCCTTTGATTTACAAAGGTGAGGTTGGTGTAGCAATCCCAACCAATAACTACGTACTTTGGGGGCATAGTCTGTTATGTAGCTGGGAAAGTTTTACATAGACATGGAATTCACTCATTCTTGCGAGAAGTAGATGAATATCTCTCTTAAGGGTTGATTTGGTACTTGAACGATTAGAGCGCTCAAGTCTTTCTATTACGAATAGAAAGATTAATATTCATAATAGTTATGAATGAATCGTTCATCAGAGAATCAATGGTAGTTAAGATAAAATAATTAGAGGGGTATAACAGACATTATGACCCGGCTCTAATTATGAGATATTCGTGAAGGATCAATTCTTATGCAATGACTATATCGGTGGACACCGACTTGGTTCGGCTTTATATTTCATCTACGGCAACGAGAGGGCAACTTTGGATTTTTAGTGGAATAACCCGGAGTTAATAATTCGGAATATTTAATTAAGAGCTTAATTAATATTTCGAGATTATTGGAGCTCAGAACCGTAGGTCTACTTGGTCCCCGTGCTAGCTCGATTTACTATAGCGGAGCTAATATAATTGGATGGTCTAATTATATACTCACAAAAGGAATAAATATTATTAATGTGATTAATAATATTAATTATATCACACATGAGACTTTATATTAAAAGTTAATAGAAAGTATTAATAATTATATATGATAATTATTAAATTAGAATATTAAATTATATATGATATAATTTAATAAGGCTAAGAATTATTACCAAGGTAGGATTCCTTATAGGATAAGGAATTGGATTTGTTTGTTTAGGGAACAAAATCAAATCCTAATTAAAACTCTACCTTGGCCGAAATATTGGTGTATGATTAGGGATAGGATTTGTTTGTTTTGGAAACAAAATCAAATCTAATAATACCCTAGCATGCCCGAATTTTGGTAGTCTAATGGGAGTAGGATTTGTTTATTTTGGAAGAAAAATAAAACAAGGAGATGTATTCCCTACCTTGGCCGAAATACTACACCATTGGGAGACTAGTGGTTGATTTGTTTTATGAAACAAATTAACCATAAATATAAAAGGAAAATTATGATTTAATTTTTCAGTGGCAAGTCATTAGAAACCTAGCCTCCATCTCTTCTTCAAGCTCTCAAAAGTTAAGAATTCTCTACGGTGTGTGTGATTATTCTCTCAATCGTTTAGGGATTAATTTGTGAGTGTAGTCCACACTACCCTCCGTTAGTGTCGAGACATAGTTCGGAAGACCTCGTGACATTGAAAATCATCCCCAAATTGACCATAGAAGTTACGGCACCACCTCCCTGAGAAACCTCAATTTGCGCAAGTTCAGTGAGCCACAGGGAGATCCGTTTTGTTTGTTTTTCATTCGGGATTTTGGGAAACACTTTAGGATATCTTTAGGTCTGTATGAGGATTCATTTTTGAAGAAAAAATCAGATCCGAAACTGACCTGTAAGAGGAGCAAATCAGACCTGCAACTCGGTGCAATTCTCGCCCATAACGTGTCCAAAACAGTCCAGTTTTTCCATTGTAGTTCAAGGGCTGTTCGGGGACTGTTTCGGGGCTATTCCGGGGCAGAAATTCTGTCCAAAACTTCAGCAATATCAGTGGTGACTTTCGGCCAAATCAAGGGAAGAACAAAAAAAAATTTCAAGTTCGGTTCCTGAGCCTAACCGATTCCGCTGCGCGACGGGAAGGTGTTCCCTACAGTTTGCCTCCCGTACGGAAAGTGGGGTCAATTGAAGCGTGACTGCCGCGAGTACAAGGCACTCCAAAAGGAGATAAAGGCGGGCAAGGCACCGGCCTCACATATGTTTGTTATTGAAATAAACATGACTACTTCTAGTTTTAAAAATTGGATTTTTGATTCTGGTTGTGGTACTCATATATGTACTAATATGCAGGATCTGCAGATTAGCAGGAAACTTGCTTCAGGGAATATTGATCTGTGTGTTGGAAACGGGACACCTGTTGCTGTTTTGGCCGTGGGCACTTTTGTTTTGAAACTGCCCTCGGGGCATGTACTTGACCTTAATGACTGTTATTATGTACCTAGTTTGACTAGGAATATTATATATGTATCTATGTTAACCCAATGTCGGTATACTTTTATATTTCGGAACACTGGGTGTTACTTATATAAAAATGATGTAGAAATTTACACTACTGTTGCAAATAATGGTCTTTATATTTTGAATATAAATCTATCTCCAACATATAATATAACAAACAAAAGGCTCAAAATGAGTAACAAAGATGAAACCTATATGTGGCATTGTCGTCCGGGACACATAAACAAGACTCGTATATCCACACTTTCGAAGAGTGAGTACTTGGATGGATTTGATCCAAATTCATATGACGTCTGCGAATCTTGCTTATTAGGCAAAATGCCTAAATCACCTTTTAGCGGTAAAGGTGAACGCGCCACCAAACTGTTAGCCCTCGTTCATAGTGACGTATGTGGGCCCATGTCTAGCCAGGCTAGAGGTGGATATGAATACTTCGTAACCTTTACGGATGATGCATCGCGTTATGGTTATGTGTATCTTATGAGACACAAGTCGGAAACTTTTGAGAAATTCAAAGAGTTTCGACATGAAGTTGAAAAATAGACCGGCAAGAGTATTAAGGCATTATGGTCGGACCGTGGTAGCGAATACTTGAGCAATGAGTTTCTAGATTACTTGAAAGAATATGGTATTCTTTCACAGTGGAATCCTCCTGGAACACCGCAATTAAACGGTGTGCCCGAATGGAGAAACTGAACTTTGTTGGACATGGTTAGGTCTATGATGAGTCGCACTGAGCTACCTATTTCCTTATGGGGATATGCATTAAACAGTGCAGTTCTTATTTTGAATAAGGATCCGTTAAAGTCTGTTCAACAGACTCCGTATGAGATATGGACAGGAAAGAAACCAGATTTCTCATTCCTGAAGATTTGGGGATGTTGGACATACGTCAAGCATTTGGAAGGTACCAAACTTGAACCCAAATCGGATAAATGCCTTTCCGTAGGATATCCTAGGGAAACCAAAGGATATTACTTCTATCACGCACGAGAGAACAAAGTATTTGTTGCTCTACATGCGGTTTTCCTTGAGAATGAATTCCTAAATGCAGTGGTTAGTGGGAGGAAAGTAGAACTTGATGAAAATCGTAGTGATACTGTTTCTGGCATAGAATCCTCAACGGAATAAGAACAATCCATCCGGGATGAGACTGTACCACAATCTTCTATTACACAAGGACCGGGTAGGTCGAAGAGAGTCAGAAAACAACCTGAGAGGTATGGGTTTCTGATCTCACCTCATGTAGATATTAATCTCATTAAGGATAACGAACCGGCTACGTATGAGGAAGCGACACAAGATATCGATTCCATTTTATGGCAAGAAGCCATGAAGTCCGAAATAGATTCCATGTACACCAACCAAGTTTGGACACTGGTTGATGCACCAGAAGGCGTAAAGCCTATTGGATACAAATGAGTCTTCAAGAAGAAGACAGACATGGATGGCAACGTACAAACGTACAAAGCTAGGCTTCTAGCGAAGGGGTATCGTCAACGACATGGTGTCAATTACGACGAAACTTTCTCACCCATTGCCATGATTAAATCCATTCGGACAATGCTTGCAATTGCTGTATATTTCGATTACGAGATTTGGCAGATGGACGTTAAAACCACTTTCCTTAACGGAAACCTTTTGGAGGATGTTTATATGCAACAGCCTGACGGTTTTATCGTGCCTAGACTTGCAAACAAGGTTTGTAAGTTAAATCGGTCCATTTATGGACTGAAACAAGCATCGCGGTCATGGAACCAACGTTTTGATGAAATCATAAAAGAATATGATTTCATTCAAAACGAAGATGATCCTTATGTATACAAGAAGGTTAGTGGGAGAGCACTAACTTTTATTGTCCTTTATGTTGATGATGTATTACTCATAGGCAGTGACATTCCCATTCTAACGTCGGTGAAAGCTTGGCTTTCATTGAAATTCTCCATGAAAGATCTGGGAGAAGCAGCCTTTATTCTAGGAATAAAGATCTATCGGGATAGATCTAGAAAGCTGCTTGGACTCTCCCAGAGCACGTACATCGACAAAGTGTTGAAGATATTCAACATGGATCAGTCCAAGAGGGGACTGTTGCCAATGTCACATGGCGTCTATCTATCTAAGGACATGTGTCCTAAAACTCAAGATGAGAGAGACAACATGAATCAGATACTGTTCGCCTCGGCAGTCGGATCGATCATGTATGTCATGATATGTACTCGACCTGATGTCTCCTATGCTTTGAGCATGTGTAGTCGCTATCAGGCCGATCCAGGTAAAGGTCACTGGATGGCGGTTAAGAATATCCTAAAGTATCTTAGACGAACTAAGGATGCTTTCTTAATCTATGGAGATGGAGAACTTGAGGTAACTGGGTATAACGATGCAAGTTTCCAAACCGACAAAGACGACTGTAAGTCGCAATCAGGGTACATATTTTGTTTGAATAACGGAGCAGTGAGCTGGAAATCTTCCAAGCAAGAGATTATTGTCGATTCAACAACAGAAGTGGAGTACATTGCTGCAGCTGAAGCAGCAAAGAAAGCAGTTTGGATCCGAAAATTCCTAATTGGATTAGGAGTAGTTCCGTTAGCAGCTGAGCCCATTCCATTGTATTGTAACAATAACGGGGCTATAGCGCAGGCTAAGGAACCGCGGTCTCATCAACGATCCAAGCATGTTCTTCATCGTTTCCATCTAATACATGAGATCATACATCATGGCATGTAAAGGACGAGAAGGTCGCATCAGATGATAACATGGCAGATCCGCTGACGAAAGCGATTCCTCAACAAAGGTTTGAGCGACATATATAGTTCAGGTATTAGTTGCTTGAGTGACTGGCTATAGGCCAAGTGGGAGATTGTTGGACAGTTATGACCCATAACGTCACTGTTTGTAAAAGACGTTGTGTTTTTTGGGCAAAATTAACTATGTTATAATGAAATTGCCTTTTACCATTTTATGATTCATTAACTTTGCTATAGATAAATGGTAAAAGTCCTTATGATTAGTTCCGGATTGAGATGATATGAGACAGTATGAATCCACAAAGGTTTAATCATTAAATATCCCTAGTCGTAGTATTATCGAGATTGGAAATCGGTAATGCGGAATGTACTAGTATTGCACTTGTGCACGTTGTGAGGGCATGACGGCATAGTTCTCATATGTTTAAGTATATGATACTTAAGCAAATGCGATAGGAGGTTGTGTTTTACCGATGGTACAGAAAATAGCTTCGCTCTGGATAGACCCTGCGGAATCCCATTAGTAGTATGTATATGTGTCTATGGGAGTCCGCTTCAGGGTAGGTGTATTTGGTCCTAACCTGAGACTTGCATCGCTAGTACTTATGACAATCGGTAAACTTTGGTTTTGGTCGTCCATGACTTTAACAGGTTCTATGTACGCCTCTATTGGGTTTATTGGGAATCATAATGTATTGGATGTGATGTCAAGACGGAAGTATCACTTCAGACATATGGAGATGATGATCACGCAGGGATTCAGAACTGGTTCTCTATTGTGTTATAACCATCGGGATAATATGACAAGGTCGTGATTATCCGATTCAAATAGACTAGTTACTTGATATCTGATATGTTCTTCGTACGGGGCAGACACTATTCCAGCCCCAGGCCTTGCACGTGACATCTGATATTGGATCGTAATACACAATACTACGGTATACTACGCCTGATAAAGATCATATATTCCAGTAAGAATATTTCTGGAGAATTGGGTAGGCATGGTGCTCTGCTAGAAGCCAACCTTATCTCTTAAATCGGTGAAAATATAGTATGAGGTACGTACATGTTCGGATAGTCCGACGACCGTATTTACTGCCAACATATCCAGTGATCTCTTGGGTCGCTTCCCGAAGATTCACCGATGCCATATAATTCGAACTTAATTAATTTGGGATTAATTGCTGAGAGACTTTATCTTGGATAAAGTACTATTTGAAGAGAGAGAAAGATTAATTTGGAATTAATCATTAAAATAATGTATTCAATATATTATTCGGAGTTAGATTTGAACGCGAAATTAAAATTAGATTTTAATTCGGGCAAACGAGTTAATTTAGTATTAATTCGTTAGTGATGTGAATATTAATTTTACTAGGCATAATTATTTAATTAAATTCGATTTAAATTACGTCGTGATGAAAGTTCGTTAATTTGAAATTAGAGAACCCGAGCCCGGTAGTGTTTGCGGGCCCACTCACATTCGGAAACGAGTGGGGCCCACATGTCACATCAACCATCACATCACATGTCACTTGTTTGATGTGTTTAGGTGAGGTTGTTGGTGAAGAGTGTAAAACACTCCAAAGTTGAAAAGGTGAAAGACATAGACCAAAACCAACTTTTGGTATATAATTAATTAATTGTTTTTGAAACATTATTATTGATTTTGGAAATCAAAAATCACATCTTCTCATCTCTCTCCTATTGCCGAGAGCTGTGTGGCTTCTCCCTCTCCCATTTTTCTTCATTTTCTTGGCAAATTTTGTAAAGAAAAGGTGTGAATTCTTGTTGCAAAAATTCACTAAGGGCTAGAACTCTTCAAGAATCATCAAGAGGTGATAGGGAAACCTATCCAAGGGCTTGGAAAAATCAAAATAAAGCTTGGAGCTTCTACCTTGTCTTGGCCGAATCTTGGATACTTGGAGGAGGACATTCTTGTTCATCAACACATCCTAAACCGATCGTTGTAAGTATGTTTCCGTCATATTTCTTCGTTATTCATTCATGTTTCATTGTTCATTATGATCTTGAGACTAATCATAGAAACCCAACAAAAACTACTCCTGATAGTGATCCATGGAATAACCTCCACTTATGGAAATCAGTTGTTTCTCCACATTGAAGGGTAAATTGCCTATGTGTTCCATAGTAGAAACTTCCCCAGATCTTGTAAACAAAGAAAAATCTGGTATTTTGTAATTTCTGGGCCACGAATACGCCACATCGATCCAATCTGGATATGGCTTCTGATACCTCAGCCGAATTGGCCCTACTCCCAGACCGAATTGATTTTGAATAATTTCGGTCATCTGCTCTCTCAACATGTCATTGCCGTTGAATGGCATTGCTATGGGTGGTGGTTGTGGTCCTCTTACAAGTGGGACATAGTCATGGTTCTGTCCCTGAGAAACATGAGGACCTTGAGGCAACACCACTTCATATTGTACTATATTTGGCCCTTGGAGTATATTCATCCCTAGATATGGGCCGTTGTCCCCGGGACTTATTCCTCCCCTGAAAGTCATAGGGACAATGATCCCTTGAGGAGGAATATTGCTCGGACCAGCCTCCTGACTACTCGGTGCATGGGGAGGTGTAGTCCACAGCAAGGTTGTCCCCCGCTTACATATTTGGCCATCAATTCGTTCAATAAGCTTAAGTGTTTAGCCATATTTTCATACAATGAGTACTAGCCGAAGTAAACTTATCTATGATATTAGCATTTTGAAGCCTAATATGCTCGACAACATCCTGCGTGAATTTACCGAATAATGCACGAACCGCATTAGGGCTGAGCTCTCGCATAGATTCATATCGACTAGCGTCCGCCATACCCTCGAAGTGACCCACGACGGCTGGAACGTGGGGCTGGTTGATTTGCTCTAGTCCTCATTCCTTCGTACTTGAGCTAGTTATAGTGTTTCGGAGGCATCTCCACTTCTTACACCAAATCTCTCAATGTGGTCGCAAAAAAATTATTTGCACGATTTTTCTGCGCGAAGAAATGAGAGCGTGTAAGGTTCAAACCTCCTGAGACAAAGTCCCAGCAATGGGTGTTTGATTAAGTGAATAAGCCTCCAAGGGGCACAAGCACATAAATTACAATCCTAAGGATTATGAAAAAAAAATAAGATGTTCGTTTGAGTCTTCATTTGATCATGGGTCTTTTCTCTTCGCATCATTGAGTCTTTTATAAGGGAATTTGTTAACCGCTCGGCCGGTTTTTATTCGTAACTTCATTGCCACTGCGAAATCATGCCTCCAACCACTGAATTGTGTGCCATAACTGCTTGATGGTGGAGAGAAATTGCCTAACTATTATAATAGTGGGATTATGTGTTCGGTCGGTTTGAGTCCTCTGTCATTCTAATTGTTGTTTCAGTTGTTCTGATTCCTCCGTCGCTCTAATTGCTTTGTCATCTGGTAATTACTCCGATCGCTCTTTCTTTCGTCGCTCTACCTGCTTTTGTCCTTCATTCCTTCTCCCCAACATGATTTCGCCCTAGGGTGATTTTCTTTTGTCAACAAATAGATAAAGGATAAGTTACGGATGTGAAATTAGGTACATATCCACAATGGATATTGGATGATTGTGTCTATCAATATTAGATATTCATTATCCGTTATGTGTCTAAAAACTAAATATGTGTTTATGTAATTTGTTTATATTAAAATTGACCCTTAAAATTATATTAAATCAATAGTGTTGTGTTGATTATAGTCTTATGTGATAATATTATTGAAATTGATCTTCTAAAATGTGTTGAACAAATTTGTATTAAATTATTGGATTTGTATTAAATGGTTGTATTGGATATCGTGTGTCCATTAGTATATTTATAATTTTCCTGATTTTGCTGATATTTCAAAATAGATAAAGATATCTGCATTAATGAACGAATGTGGAAGTAGATACTGACCCAAAAAAATTTAGCAGATATAAATAAATTGCGAATATGGAAGTTTCGGTTGTGGATGCAAGTATCTCGAAAATTGAGGATATCTTATCCATTAATTCCTAATCGACCCTCTTCTTTTATTTAATTAAGGTAAATGATGGGCAAAACCTAAATTTATTTTTCATCATCTTATCTCTCCCAATATTCAAATTCACACGTTAAACTAAATAGAGTTACTTGAAAATCACTAGGCCATGCTATAGGGTATGAATAGGGAATTAATGAATTTAATAAAATAAATCTAAAAAATGGAATATAAATTATAAAAAATAATAATTAATGCTGGCGGGCTTTTAGTGGGCTCAATTGTGTCAGGTCTCATGTCGTATCTTGACAAAGCACAGCCCGCTGGTCCACATTTTTTAGCCAAAACGGCCCACACCATGCCATCTTGCCCATAATAATAGGTTGTGTCGATACCGTGTCCGTACATATGTGTTTCAAGCCTATGAACCAGATAATGGCTAGATCTCACAACTAATGTTTGGTATTGCGCTAACCTAGATTGCAGGCTGATCTTTGGAGGTAGGTCCAACTATGATATTTTTCAGGTATGATATTGTTTACATTTTTGCAATGATCCGCATTTTCAAAATATCATATTAAATATGTTTTGAATATGATCTTCTACAATTTTATGTTTGGATCCACGCAAAAAGCTTCGTAACATTGGATGATAAGCTCTAAATGGTTTTAGCTATTTATTAGAAATTTCTGCATCTTTTAGGCACGATGAACATTGGCATTTCTAAGGGTGAAATTTGTATATTGTTTCCAAATTTACCGTATAATATTATAAGGACAGCATATTAGAAGATATTACCCAAAAAAAAAAAAAAAAAAAAATTATGTTTCAAATAAATATATTTTTGGGATTTTAGCTATTGCCTATATCGTGAATATGCCTCTTGAAACAAATATGCTCATTGGGATTGCTCTAATTAATTAAGCTATATCGAGATCAAGTCATATTAATTGAAAAAAAAGAAATAGAGGATATATATAATGTTGGCGGTATTTTTAGGTCCTATGGCATTTAAAACAGTATGACAGGGTAAAAAGGGTAATTCTTCCTCGGTAACAATCATCAACCGGCCCGACCACATTAGACCGAGCACTTGATGGTAAATGACCGACCACTTTGGATCAGCGACCAGACATTTATCAGATCGGCAGAAGCATTATCATTCCAAAGAGCCATTATAGCCGACCATATCAAGACCGACCACATGGCGAGATATGCTACAAAAGATAAGGAATCATATTTTTGCGGATAAGATGACAAGTTATCATATTTCCATGGGGTAAACTGATAAGTTAGTATCCTAGTAGAATAAAGGAAGTGGAGGTAGTTTTGACTAGGAATCCTTATGGGAAAGAGAAATTGTTTCAACTGGGAATCCTTGTAGAAGAAAGAATCTGACTTCCACACTATTATAGAGTGTGCGTAAGAGGGCATCAATCATCAGAATCATTACCATCAAACTTGTAAACACAAGAGATATCAGAGAAGCATATCTCAGTAATAAAAGAGATCGTTCGATTTGTGTCCGTGGACGTAGGTTAGATCAAATCCGTCGAACCACGATAAATCTCTTTGTCGATTGGCGTATTTATCTGTCATTTGCTAAGTTTGCTTTTGGTTCCCCCGTAACCGAACAAATTCACTATTGAGGGAGGATTGTCTCTAGAGTAATATTCCTATATTGCCCTGAAACCAAAATCAACCGTCAACAGTTGGCGCCGTCTGTGGGGAGTTAAACAAAAAGCAGTTCGCGTAGTAAGACGATGACAGAAGGCGAAAATCTCCAATCTTCAGGGAATTCAACTACGGATTGGATAGAAAAGATGGAAGAAAGCATGAGGAGAGATAAAGAGGAAAATCAAGCCCTTCTAAAATCCATGATGGACCGACTAGAGAGAATAGAAGGAATGAACAACGAGAGACTTGAAGCCGGAACCAGTCGGAGAAGAGACGAGGTAGCAGAAGAAGGAAAAAGATTATAGAGATGAGTGGAGACGATGGACCAATGAGAAGAGGCCTACAGGATAAAATCCATGGTGGTCGGAAAAGAGTCACAAACAGAAGATACATGGGAATAAGAAGAAGGAGGACAGTCTCCAAATTCCTCCTATAATAGCCCCCGCAACACTAGAAGGGGGGATAGGAAGTAAGGTGAGACTGAACGGGAAACTTTGAATCATGAGGAGCGCCACGCCCGGGAAAATAGACATGAAAAAGGCCACAGGAGGCGGCATGGTAGCACAGATAGTAATATGAGATCTTGGGTAAGGAAAGAGATAGCCAAGTGGGGAGTTAACCTCAAGACCGACGCAGGAGATGCCCGGGAAAATGAGGAGGAATCTCCCCTCACGAAAGAAATAGGGTCGGTAAAATTCCCAAGACGATTCAACATGCCGTCCATGACACCCTACAAACGCCACACCGACCCAAAGTCCCACATTGAGAATTTCGTCCTATTAATGGAAGTCCAAGGAGTAACAGGGGATGCAGTGTGCAAAGTATTCCCCCTAACCTTAGGGGGATCAGCCATTCTATGGTTCAGGAGTCTAGCCCCATGGAGCATCGAAAGCTCCACACAACTCAGGAAGTCGTTTGTCCGGTATTTCAAAGGGGCCTGCGTCCCAAAGAGGAAAATCGGAGAGTTAAGACTCATGAAGCAAGGGGACGATGAACCCTTAAAAACTTTTATCGAACGGTACCATACTATGGTACTCGAAGTCGGAGGATACGAATCGCTCGAGGCCTTGGAAAGTTTGAAAGGAGCCTTGAAGGTCAGAAAACTGTGGACTCACCTAAGGATCCAAGACACACCAGATTATGCTACCGCTCTGGAAGTAGCCCGGAAGTTCGTCTCGTTGGAAAATGAAGAAAAAATCTCCCGGAGGGGGACAACTGTCAGAGAGAGAACAAGAAAGGCAGAGGCCCCCCACCGGCCAGACAGAGAGTTCAAAAAACTCCTCCCGAGAAACAAAGAATTCAAACAAATGCCTCAAAATGACCAGGAAAAAGGAGTCCCGACCCAAGTGAACCACGTAGTCCGGGAAGAAGCATAGATTCCCCTGAGCAAGCCACCGGGACAAATCATCATGGAGATACAAGGAAAAGGCATCTTGATAGAACCCGACCTCAGGAGATTTCCCCCAGATAAACGGAATAAGAAGTCTTATTGCGTACATCATAATCTGAGGGGACATACAGCCGATGAGTGCATAGATTTACGGGAACAAATGGAAGACCTAGCACAGAATGGGTACTTAAATAAATATATTGACCATGAAGTTATGACGGCCAGACAAAGGGCACGAAGCCGACAGGAGAACATCATCACATGGGGGAAGACACTAGCCGGAGACTCTAACCGGTCAAGAAAAAACTATAGCCGAGCTCGCGGAACGGAAGTGCTAGAAACAGAACGGGTCTCCGGTACTACAATGAGGTTGGTCGGTAACAATAATGTTCACCGGTGAGGATGCTCGAGGGGTGAGTTTCCCCCATGAGGATGCATTAATAATCAAGGCGACAATCGGCGGTTCAGAGGTAGACAGAATCTTGGTAGATCCCAGAAGTGCAGTAGACATAATCTCCAAGAAAGCTTTAGAGGGCCTGAGAGTGGAGTATGCAACCCTAACCGACGACGGCACCCCCTATACGACTTCGGGGGCTCAACGGTTGTCCCACTGGGAAGGATACAATTGGCAATAATTATCGGGACTCACCCCAGAACCCGGACGATCATGATAAATTTCACAGTGGTGGACTGCATGAGCAGTTACCAAGTCATTGTCGGCCGGCCTTTCATGATGAAGACAAAGGCCGCGATGTCCTGCTATTACCTAAAGCTGAAATTCCCCACCAGGGAGTATGCGGGAGTCAGAAAGTAGCCCGCAGCTGTTTTGCCACTCTCTCACGAGAGACCCTCTGCATTGAAGAAGATACCAGGAAAAGGGAGAGGAGCGAAGACGAAGAAAATGCTGAAGAGCTAGGGACTTCGGCCGAAT
This sequence comes from Zanthoxylum bungeanum, assembly GCA_019454045.1. Classification (NCBI taxonomy): domain Eukaryota; kingdom Viridiplantae; phylum Streptophyta; class Magnoliopsida; order Sapindales; family Rutaceae; genus Zanthoxylum; species Zanthoxylum bungeanum. The sequence continues at coordinate 10,934 of SKCR01028784.1, read as the reverse complement.
AAAGTTGCCAGTCTAGGGGCGGCTGAAGAACTATAAGAGATAGAACTGTTTGGACCAGGGAAAGTATAAAAATATGGGGGACTTAGACGAAACCTTGAAACAAGGCTTGCTAGAATGTCTACAGGAGTACCCAGACATCTTCGCATGGGGGCACAACAACATGCCCGGGATTGATCCAAAGTTCATCAATCACCGCTTGAAAGTAAACCCGTCACACAAACCATTCAAACAGAAAAGAAGAATCTTTAATGAGGAACGGTGACGAGCGGTGGCTTCCGAATTGGAAAAATTATTAAAAGCTGGCTTCATCAGAGAAGTAAAATACCCGGAGTGGGTGGCAAACGTAGTAATGGTAAGGAAGTCCAATGGAAAATGGAGGATGTGTGTGGATTTCACCGACCTTAATAAAGCATGCCCAAAGGATAGCTTTCCGCTGCCAAACGTAGATCAGCTAGTAGATGCGATAGCCTTCCAGGGACTATTAAGCTTCATGGATGCCTTCTCATGGTATAATCAAGTCAAGATGCATCCTACAAATGAGGAGAAGACAACTTTTGTCACCGATCAGGGATTGTATTGTTATAAAGTAATGCCCTTCGGACTAAAGAATGCGGGGACAACTTTTCAAAGGCAGGTAAACAAAATTTTCAAACCACTCATCGGCACATCAATGCTGGTGTATGTGGATGACATGATAACGATGTCCAAAGAGCCAGGATGTCACGTAACCAACCTAAAGAAAACCTTCGAATTGCTGAAGAAACACAATTTAAAGCTCAACCCAGGGAAATGTGCTTTCGGAGTAGCCTCGGGAAATTTTTTAGGCTACATGGTAAGCTCTCGAGGCATAGAAGCAAACCCACAGAAGATACAAGCCGTACTGGACTTAAAATCCCCCAGAACAATTAAAGAAGTGCAGAGTCTAACAGGAAGGATCGCCGCACTCAACCGATTTATCTCTCGAGCGACCGACAAGTGCCACCCCATTTTTCCAAATCATTAGAAAGGCCCAAAAGGAGATCAACTGGACACTGGAATGCGAGGAGGCCTTCCAGCAGTAAAAACAATACCTAACACAACCCCCGCTCCTAGCAAAACCGCTCCCAGAAGAGACATTATACTTGTACTTAGCCGTTTCAGAACACGCAGTAAGTTCAATACTATTACATGAGGTCGAAAAGGTCCAAAAGCCAGTGTACTATGTCAGCAAAGCCCTGTTGGATGCGGAGACCGATATCTCATGCACGAATTGGTCGTCCTGTCCCTATCATTGCAGCCTGGAAATTGCGACCTTACTTCCAAGCCCACCCTATCAGAGTTTACAACGATTATCCTCTAAAGAAGATCCTGCAGAAACCAGAGGCGTCGGGAAGGTTAATGAAATGGTCAGTGGAGTTAAGCGAGCACGATATTTTTTACCTCCCGAGGGTAGCAGTAAAAGGGTAGGCTTTGGCAGATTTTGTTGCAGAATTCACAGAACCCCAGATCTTGATCGTAGGGGAAAGCAAATGGTAAATGTCAGTAGACGGGTCTGCTAGCGCACAAGGCAACAGAGCGGGAATTGTGCTGAAAAATGATAAAGGAGAAGAAGTGTTGTTCGCCTTAAGATTTGCCTTCAAAGCCACAAACAATGAAGCAGAGTACGAGGCAATCTTGGCCGGTTTAAGGCTATGCACTGTGGTGGGTGTCCACGATGTGGTAGTAAGAAGTGACTCTCAGCTAGCTATTCAACAGCTGAATGGAGAGTTTTAAGCAAGGGAGCAGGCTATGATAGCCTACTTGGCCAAAGTAAGAAAGTTAGTAGAAAAAAATGGGGAATGTACGCTTCGAACAAATCGGACAAGAAGGCAACTGTGAAGCAGACTCCCTGGCCAGGCTCGCATCTTCAATAAAGGCAGAAGATCCCCTATGCCTCCGAGAAAGATGCATAGGGGATCTGGAAGTAGAAGTACTAGATAAGGAAGGCGAAACCTCATGGATGCAGCCGATTAGGAGATATCTGGAAATAGGGGAAATACCCGAAGACAAAAATGAGGCCAGGAAACTAAAATTCAAAAGCACCAAATTTTCCCTAATCGAAGGGGTGCTTTACGAAGAGGCTACACCGTACCCCTCCTGAGATGTTTAGCGGAAGAGGAAGTAAATTATGTACTCAGGGAAATCCATGCAGGCATCTGTGGAAGCCACGCCGAACGAAGATCAATCGCTTTCAAAGCCTTAAGGCAAGGATTCTACTGGCCGACCATTCATCAGGGCGGTATAAGAGTAGCTCAGAAATGCGAAGGTTGTCAGAAAAATGCCAATATCCACCATCAACCAGCAGAGCAGTTAACCACCATGTCCAGCCCCTGGCCATTCATGTAATGGGGGCTGGATATCATAGGGCCAATGCCGAGAGGGCGAGGATAGGAAAAGTACGCCATTGTGGCCATAGACTATTTCACCAAATGGGTAGAAGCTGAACCCCTGTCCACCATCACAGAAAAGAAGGCTACGGAGTTTTTGAAGTGAAATATTATCTACAGATTGGGAATCCATCGGGCCGTCATCACCGACAATGGGAAACAGTTCGATAGCAGAGGCTTCAGAAAACTCTGTGAAGACCTCCAAATCGCCTTAAAATTCACCTCACCAGCCCATCCCAAGACAAACGGGCAGGTTGAAGCAACAAACAAAACCATCAAGGCAAATCTTAAAGCTCGACTCGGATCCTGAAAAAGCTTATGGGTCGAAGAATTACCGGAGGTGTTGTGGGCACACCAGACAACCTATAAAAATTCCACAGGAGAAACTCCATTTTCCTTATCATACGGATGCGAAGTAGTCATTTCAGCAGAGATCGGAACAACTACCCATAGGGTAAGACATTTCGAAAACGGGCGAAATGAAAAACTTATCAGAAGTCACCTCGACCTGATCGAAGAACAAAGGGAGAAGTCGGCAATGAAGGCAGCAATCTATCAATAAAGAATGGCCCGCTTCTACAACAAAAAAGTTCAGACCCGTACCTTTCTTCCCAGCGACCTGGTACTTAGAAAGGTCACCCTGAATACCCGAAGGCCAGAGGAAGGCTTGTTAGGCGCTAAATGGGAAGGACCCTACAAAATAGTAGATGTGGTAAAACCAGGGATCTACATTTTAGAACAGTTGGGCGGCACACGACTAAAGGAACCTTGGAATGCCGAGATGTTAAGGAAGTACTTCCCGTAGGCTGTACTCTTTCTTTTTTTGCAACAACCCGACAAGGGTTAGGAGCTCCATGTAAAGCCTCTCTCAAAATGACCTGCAGAGAGTTGTAAGAAGGGCAGTAAGTCTCCGGACATGAAAAAATTTCTCTTTCCAATAAAGAAAATTCCCACCCGCTCTTTTAATTAAATTTAAAAGCCATATCCAAAATACCAGGGACATACTCAAAACGGAGGGATGATACGAGGCCAAGACACCAAACCTGTGGCCCGCCAATCACAGAAGCTATCATCAACACCCCGGGCAGTTTCCAAATCCCCCTTGGTAGCATCTGTATTTTTTCTCTCCAGTAAGGCGGCGGCCCTAAGAGTTTTATTCATTTTAAGAGTCTCAACCGCAGCCAGCTCGTGATTTTTTTACCTCCTCCTCAATAGTAGCCAGCTTGGCTTCCACTTCAGTAAGACGATTCTGAAGCCTCTAGGCCTGACCGCCCCCAGACAGAAGGCTCAAAAGGAGATCCTTGTTCTTGGCCGTAAGATAGTTCGCCTGCCAAAAAAAAAGATCAGAACGCAGAGTGAATCATGAATTTATAATGGGCATAAGGAAGGAAAGACTACCTCGGCCATTCGGGAGCACAACTCTGTAACCACGCCCTCGGGAGAAAGATCTTCATACCTCAAAATCCTCTCCGGAGGAACCGCCTTGGCCAGTTCATTCATGGCCGGCACCAGATGAGAGTTGGCCTCTCTGATGTCCTTGCCAAGGTCTTCTACGCCGAGGATTACAGCGCCCTTCCGTTTTTTGGAAAGGTCCTCTGGCGTTTTCCTCTCTTTCCGAGCTGGCTGTCTTTCACTCGGAGTCCGTTCCTCTTCTATCTCCCGAACCAGCTGTAGGCATTGCATTTTTGCATAGAGCCCGATGATGAGTCTCGTATGGAGACAACTACCTCTTTAGTCATGAAAGTCGCGAGAAACGGACGTTGGAAGGGTAAAGTTGGAAAACAGAATTTTTGGTGGATTTATCCAAGTTGTTTAGCTTCGGTTGCTTGTTGGACTTCCATTTCAAAGCTTATCTCATGCCTAAAACCCCCATAGACCACTTACCAAACCCAAACCAAACCCAAAATACCCAAGCCCACCAAGTCAAGCCAAGTCCACGCCCAAAGGAGCCTTATTCACGCCCATATCACCCTTAATTAGGTAGATGCACATTTAACACATGCTTAAATCTAGTAAAATCCCTCCCTAATTAAGAAAAATCAAATCAAATCCCTCACTAAATCAAATCCAATCACCATCCTAAATTAGGAGGTCCATTCCTTGTGAGAAACAAATTAGGAGATGTCACCATCAATGAGAAATCCTATTCTTTGTCGTATAAGGAAAGCCTTCACCATTTGCCTATAAAAAAATCCCCTCACCACCATTCACAACCCTAGGTCACATATACCTCTCTTGTACGCCTAAGACACACATCTAAGTCCTCTCTTTCACGCCACAAGCATCCCATTGGAGCCTTACTACCGCATCCCCTTAAAACCCCACTGCCGTGAACCTTCTTCCACCCCACACCATTCACGTCTAAGCCCCAAACACAACCCTCCTTGCCGCATCTTCAACCTCCTTCACAGCCCTTAAACCACGCCAAAACAGTCCCTAACACACCCCTAAAGTCGCACAAAACACCCCTCACACACTGCCCTTCAATTCACGCCCAAACAGTCACAAAAACACTCACTGCACTGCACCTTTACTGCCACAAATCAGCCCACTGACCTGATCGGTTTTGCAGTGATTTTAGCCCTCAAAACAGCCCCAAAACCACCCTAAAACTGCACTAAAAAACTGCACAAAACCCCCTAAAAAATCACCAAAAACCGCACCCCTTTGGCCTCCCAAATCACCCAAAACAGTCCACAAAATGACCAAAACAGCGACCTGAAACGTAGCAGCAAAACAGCAGCAAAACGGACTTAAAACAGCTGTCCAAGCATCAAAACAATGAGGAAAGACGTTGAGTAGATAAATCGGAAAGCATCGGATCAATCACCATTCCAACGGACGTGTAACGCCCTTTCTTGAGACGACAAAAGAGGTTAGACCTGAGGGCACCTTTTTTACTTATCTTCTATCGTTTTATTTTATTTAGTTTAAAATATTATTACATGAGAGTCGTTTGAGGCATGATGTGATTGTTGGATGAGCGGGATATGTGTTCCCTTTTGTGGTATATCGGATGGAAACCCGGACGTAAATTCCATAGCCGATTCCGAATGGACGGTAGTATGGTATGCACTCGGGATACAATGCCACATATCACTTAAGATACACATATCTCGTCTCATCCAAATTTGTATTTGAGCATGTCATAGTTCTAGGTTGTTTATTTATTGTTTTAAGCATGATTTAATTTAGTTTCGTTATTTAATTTTAAAGCATGATTATGTTATTTAGGCATGTTGTTTCTTTACTTGTTATGCATGATGTTTTGTTTAGTTTATATTCATATTTAAGTAATTATTTGTTTATGTTGGTTTGATGGCTCAATATGTTCGATGTGTGATATTGCATGTTTGTTGTTTAAAGACTTACTTTCAAGCATGCAAACTTAGATTAGGATTTATTTAGCGGAAGCATATTAGATCTAAGTGACCTTTGAACATGATTATGGAGTAGATGCGAATGATTTATTGCACAAATTATATCATCACAATGACATAAGTAAGGGACCATTCCGAACCCAACGGTTTGAGGTCTTCCCTTGCGAGGGGTGAGTGCGGCCTTAAATCTTTATCCCGATTCACACCGGGTGGCGACTCCATTATTCTCCGGTTTAGTTCCCCGCGGACTACTCCGTACTCTCAACTAGGCCCTGAGTCTAGAACAGCATGCGTCGCCCAAGTTCTGTGTCCTACAGTCTGGCGACTCCACTTGGGATAGAGAATCGGCCCCGAAATCATGTCTTGTGATGTGTATAATTTATGTTCTAATTGGTCGTTTCTATATTGGGTTGAGGGGGTTAATCAAAGGCTTTGTTAAAGCTAGGTGATGGTTGGGTGTCTTCCTTCATTCACTACCTTTCGAGGAAAAGCTGTAAAGGCACCTAGATAATCATTACTAGTAGGTTGTTGTGATAGACTAGTTTAGAGGACTCATTGTCTATTCCTGTCACCAAGCGATAAGAGCCTAAGAGGCTTTGGTAATTAAGAGAGCCTCGCTCCATCCTCCATCTAGGGAATCTACAACGGGAAATCCATTCGACAGTTAGTCACACACCATAACTCGTTGGCACGTACCGTAAGGTATAAAAAAGGCGCGCTCACTTGGTCACTTGAACCCTTGAGTGGGGAGTCCTAGTTGTGGGCAAACCTTCGTCATCAAGAGCCTTTGTCCGCGCCTCGTGAACCCACTCGTGAACCTTAGTCACGAAGAACCAATAGAAGTTATTTATTTTATATTAATGTGTTGGATCGCCGTCATTTGGATCCAGTTGGACCTTTTGTCAAAAGATGAGAACTTGTTGGGCCATTTAAACTAGGACGAGTTCATGTCATTTGACAGTTGGGCCAAAAGCTTCTAAAATGCCGGTGGGCCATTTTATGAATGAGCCTCTTAACATTTGAAGTCATTTAGCCATATCACCGCAAAGTGTAAACCTGTTGGGCCTTTTCAACTGGGACAAGTTTGCACCACGCGATGGTGTGATTGAAAACTTGAAAATGACAATGGGCCAAGTAGTTTAAAATTTATTTCTTTTATAATTTATATATATTACATGCATCGCACATATATGCACTAACACATGGCCTAAAAGAGGCAACATAGATTCCCGTTGGGTTAGAGAAGAGGGGATATTAGTCAAAAGACCTTCAGCGAATATGAGTAAATCCGTTAAAAAGGGGTCCAGAATGGATCAGATGGAAGCTAACTTCACCAATATGACTGAACAACTGCAAGCTCTGACTACTGCCATGTCTAATATGGCTGTGCCCGCGCTGCGGGAGGATCTGAGAATGAGAGGCGGGAGAGCACTCCGAATGGATTGAATGATGATGCTCCAGTATTTGATGATGATCTAGCTCTAGTAGGATAGCTGGGACTCTGGCTGAAATGCAAAGGCTCCGTGATCAGATGGAGTCTGTCACCCGTAAGATGAGGGGGAAACATGAGGATCTATTGGATTATGATTCAATGACCTTTGAGGAGAATTTACCCCGTGCAGTTCAAAATGCCTGACATCGCAAAGTTTAATGGGAATGGGGACCCGAGGGTCTATTTGTGAAACTATGTCTCGGTGATGAGTTCAGTTGGCCTATCTCAGCGCCAAGTCCAGAAAATGTTCGGGATGTCACTCGAGGGGGCACATGTGGTTTGGTATCATAGCCTTGAGAAGAAGGTTAAAGAAGATTGGAGGGAGTTGGCTGATGCCTTCTTGAAGCAGTATGTGACCGACTTAGAGATCGACCTGTCGCTCCGCGACTTGGAGAATACTAAGCAAAAGCCTGAAGAGAGAGTTAAGGAGTACGTTGAACACTGGAGAAGCCAGCTTTTAAAAATGCAGACCAGGCCTTCTGAGAAGGATCAGATAAAAATGATCATCAAAGGAACTAAACCCTCGATCTATAGTAAACTGAGGAGGATGACTTCGATGGTTGCCGATTTCTACCAATTGAGAGAAAATGTAATGGATATTGAGGAAAGGAAGCCGAGAATCGGAAGTTCTATAGTCTGAATATGAGGACTGTCAGAGGATCCTCAGGTGCTAAGCCTGTTACTGCGGAGGTTCCGGCCATAAAGAACAGGCGTATTTCTAACCTGGGCAGACCTTTGTCCAAGGTACTGGAGAAGCTACTGAGGCAAGGGCTGTTGAAACCCCTATAACCAAAACCACTCCCAAATCCTCCCCCATCAAACCTAAACATTAGCCGTTTATTCCATTTCCACCAACAGCATGGCCATGACACCGATAACTGTGCCCGACTTCGCCACGAAGTCCAAGACCTAATAGACTCCCATAAGATTCCCGACCCTGAAAAAGAACAACCAAACACTCACCGCAATCCCCTACCCAATTATCACTCTGTTCCCCCACCTACTTATATGATCAACTCTGGCCTGCCGGAAGACCTTGTCCTCCGAACCTTTGAGCAAACAGCCTTTTGCCTCGATATTTGGGACAGTAATAGTGAAGATGAGGCGGAACAAAAGAAGGATTTTTGGGAAAACTTCTCAAGTGGTGGTGAGGAAGAAGAAGTGAAAGGCATGACCCGGAGTGGGCACTTTTACAATGATACTGCCGAAAAGGGAAAGGAGGTGCTGACAGACGGCCGAGAAGTGGCTGAGAATACCGAGCCTATTGAGGGAGACGTAGTGCTACGGCAATTGAAGAAGACCCGAGCACACTTGAGTATCTGAGAGTTGTTGTGTGCATCTGGAAAGCATAAGCGAACTGTGGTAGAAGCCCTGAGCAAAATAGTGGTACCCGAGGATGCTAATCCAGCGATATTTGTGGGGTCGGTGTAGAAAGAGGCCTTGCAAATAACCTTCTCTGACGAAGAACTCCCGACCGAGGGAAGAAACCACAACAGACCTTTGTTCATCCGAGCTGAGGTTAGGGGCAAGAAGACTTCTTGCGTGATGGTGGATGATGGCTCTTCCATCAATGTATGCCCATTGAAAATTCTGGCATGGCTGGGTATTAAGCCAACTGAGTTGAGTCCTTCTAACATGACTATCAAAGCCTATGATGATTGCAAGCGAGGAGTCGAAGGTACTTTTACCGCGATAGCCAAGGTTGGTCCAGTTCAGGATGAAGTGGAGTTCACCGTGCTGGACATCCCAGCCACTTTTGCCTTGTTGTTAGGAAGGCCTTGGTTCCATAAGCTTGGGGGCGTGCCCTCTACTTTACATCAGATGATCAAGTTCCCTTATGAAGGGAAAATTTTCAATATCCGAGCCGAGGTGGATAATACTGTAGCCGCATTGGAAATACAACCTTTCACAAGGTTCCAAGTGTCGGTGACTTTTGAGGAGTGGGTGGATCCCAAGGTAGCCCGAATTATGGAGAAGATGAAGTTTGAGCCAGGGCAGGGTTCGACACTGCCAGATTTCAAAGGGCAGAATACTCAGAAGGGTTTGGGATACCGTTCTGATTAGGACAAGCCCAGGGCCCAGAAGAAGAGGCTAAAGCTGATGGAGTGCTTTATTAAGGCCTCGGGGTATCTAGGAGAACCCGAACCGATGGAAGTCAATGGGATTGTGGTACCCGGATTCGAGATTTTCCAGGATGTGCTTGGTGAAAAGCCGCTGGCGGGAGAAGTTACAAAGAAAGAGGATGAGAAGTGGGAGGAAGAACTCATAAAGCTGGAGACCCTAACATTCGAGGAAGAGAAGAAACCTGAGAAGGTTCCTGTTGTAGAGGGAGAAATATCTGTAGAGGATGAGGATATTTTCCTTCCAGATTTATTTGAGTGTACTCATTTTGTTGTTGGCAATAAAGACAATAATTCTGCTTACTTGACTGAGTCTCCAATTTCTAACTTGCATGACTTAAGCATATTCGATATCAACTCCGTCAAAACGAATGCATTCAACCTTGGTACGCCTGAGAGCCCTAAGGAAATCCCTTATTGCGAGTGAAGTTACCGCTGAAGAGCGGAAGAACTTATAAGAGATATTGATTAAATATGCCAAAGTGTTTGCTTGGTCTTATGAGGACATGCCGGGGGTGGATAGAAGTATTGCCCAGCATGCGATACCAACATATCCGAATATAAAGCCTGTGAAGCAGAAACTCCGACAGATGAGACCCGAATGGGCCGAGAAGGTCAGAGAGGAGGTTAAGAATCAAATAGATGTGAGATTCTTGGAAGTAGTGAAATTGTTAGTGTTCCTAGAACATTATAAGGATCTAATAAGCATGCATAATAAAGGATTTAATCATTATAAGGTGCGGAATATACTTACAATGAGTGTAGAGCTTTCAAAAAATTTGAGATCCAAGATCTCCAAGATCCAAGCTTTATGATGATTCCAAGCTATTGAGGAGTTTCCCTATCACCTTTGTTCACTTCCAAAGTGCTAGCTTTGATGATTTGAAAAATCAAATCAAAGAGAAGAGGAGCTCACAAAATTCGGCCAAGGGAGGTTCCTTTAGGGTTTTATGTTTTTGCTTTGTGTAAATGTCACACTTGTTACAAAAAATTGAAAATGCCTTTTATGATTTACCAAAAGGTGAAACCATTTCACCTTTTACCCAATACAAGGTAGATATTGGTAAGTGGTTTCCATAAAAGCAAAACAAGGTGGTTGTGTGGTGGGAACACCTACCACACTTTTGGCTCCAAATATTTGAATCGAAATTCAAATATCTCTACGGGCATTTGACGCGGCTCGGTTCCGTTTAATCCGATTAAACGATCCTTTGTCGCTAAATAATTAAATCCAATTTAATTAAATAACGATGCCTCGTAAATATATTTCGAACGTCGTACACGAACTAATTCTAAATTAATTCGTTCGTTCGCATTAAAGTCCGACTTTAATCTCGTAATGAAATCCAATCCATTTTAATATATCCGATATATTAATTTTAGCCCGTTTGAATAAATTAAATAGAAAAATCAAATTTAACTATTAAATTTATTTTACCGATTAATTCCAAATTAATCGCGTTCTTTCGCCACTGTACACTTTTAATCCCAGATCAAATAAAGCCCATATTAATCCCAGATTAATTTTCTCTCTCTT
>SKCR01028783.1:0-71955 GCA_019454045.1 Zanthoxylum bungeanum | reverse complement strand
TAGTGCTCTTAAGTGCTGGCCGGCCATCGGTATATTATGACAAGGTCATGTATATCCGATTATAGAGACTAGTTACCAGACATCCGATATGTGCTTCGGACGGGGCAGACACTTATCCAGCCCCAGCCCTAGCACGTGACTATCCGATACTGGGCCGATATACACGATACTTGGTATACTACGCTTGATATAGATCTTAAATATTCTTAGAGAATATGACCGGAGAATTGGATAGACTTCGTGCTTTGCTAGAAGCCGATCTTGTCTCGTAAATCGGTAGAACGTAGTACTTGGTACGTACGTGATTCGGATACTCCGACGACCGTATTTACTGCCGAATTATCCGGGGATCTCATGGGTCGCTTCCCGATAATGCACCGATGACGCATAACTCGCACTCATTAATAATCTGGGATTATATAGAAGAAAGAGAAAATTAATCTAGGATTAATTACGGAGATATTTTATCTGGGATAAAATATCGTCTTAAGAGAGAGAATGATTAATTTAGAATTAATTGATAAATTAATATATTCGATATATTAAACGAAATTAGATTTCGACGCGGAATTGAAATTGGATTTTAATTCGGGCGAACGAATTAATTTAGAATTAATTCGTTAGCGACGTGAATAGTGAATTCGCTAGGCGTAATCATTTAATTACGACGCGACGGAAAACTCGCTAATTAGGAATTAGCGAAACCGAGCCTGAGTGTGATTGCGAGCGCATTCGTATTTCGAATTCAAGTGCGGCAACGCAAGTCACATCAAGCGTCAAATCATTCGTCACATCAAGCGTCAAATCAAATGTCACTTTGAGTGATGTGATTGATTGATGTGATTGATTGATTGAAAGACTACATGTCACTTTGATAAAGTGAAATGAATAGTTGATGTGTTTTGGTGGAATAGTGTTGGTGGTTAAGATGCCATTTCCATTTGATTTTATTTGATAAATAAAATGGTAAATGCTTATTATTTTTGGAAAAATATATAAAGCATTTTGGTAATTCATTTACCAAGAAAACCATAACACTTCCTCTCCAATTCTCTCTCACCACTCACGCCCAAAAGGGCTTCATCTCCTTCTTCTTCACAGCTCACTGCCGTGAGCTTCAAGGGAGCAATGAGTGAGTTTTTGTGGCAAAAACTCAAGTGCTAGCACACTTACGGGACTTGCGAAGGTGTTAGGGAGGTTCACCCATGAGGCGGGATCCATTCGACGAAGTTTGGAGCTTCAAATTTGGATCCAAAACTGCCCAAAACAGTGAGCAAATTCTGAACAGCAGTGGTGCCAAACCAGTGAGCGTTTTTGGCTCCATTCGGCTTCAAATCGTCTCAACCGATCGATGTGAGTATTCCGCAACTTCGTCGATATGTATTCGCAATGTTTTTCATGCTTATAATCGATCCGGGACCTTAATAGAAACCAACACTGGGGGCGATGATGGTACAAGCATATGAGACATGGGTGGAACATGCAGTCTACTACCTCAGTAAGAAGATACTTCCGTATGAAGCCCGCTATCAAGAAGTGGAAAAGATCTGTTTGGCAGTGATATAGGCTTCCCGAAAGTTGCGTCATTACTTCCAATCCTATAAGATACATGTGGTAGCAAAGGAGAATCCCCTAAAGTATTTGCAGTCGGTATATTCACTGGTGGGGAAGAAGGGCAGATGGTTGGTGTTGCTGACAGAGTTTGATATAGAATACCTCACCTCTAAGGTAATCAAAGGGCGAGCCGTAGAAGAATTCTTGGCATTACAACCCATAGAAAGAGATCAGTATAAGTTCGAATTCCCAGATGAGGATATTCAAGCCATAATGGTCCAGGGGTGGAAAAAGTATTTCGACGGGACGGTGAATTACAAAGGAGCTGGAATAGGAATTGTGATAATAACCCCAGAATGAGAAACCCTACCTATGGCTAAAAGGTTGACATTCGGAGTAACCAACAACATAGCCGAGTATGAAGCATGTGTCTTTAGACTAAAAGCACTGATAGCCCTTTGAGATAGGGCGTAGAAGCTTATGGAGACTCGATGTTGGTAGTTTGACAGATGCGATGGGAGTGGGAATTAAAGGAAGACCGGTTGAGGCCCTACCTACTCCATCTCAAGAAATTGACACAGGTTATCCTCGACTATAAATTCCAGCACTTGCCACGAGAAGAGAACCAAATGTAGACGCACTAGCCACCCTAGCTGCAACTTGGGAAAACCCGGAGAAACTGGTAATGAGACCCCTTGTGCTGACAACAGCTAGCAGACCCAGTTATGAGATAGAGAGAATCTTGGAAGTATAAGTCGACGATGGGAAGCCGTGGTAATATGACATTCTTCAGTATCTAGAACAAGGAGAATTCCCAAAAGAAGCCGGTAAGAAAGACATAATAGCCATTCAGAAATTGGCTTCCCAGTATGTGAGTTTAAAGGGAAAGCTGTACAAGAGACAAGCCAATGGCATCCAGCTGAAATATTTAAGAAAAGAAGAGGCTCTGAAGGTGATGGAAGAAGTGCACGCTGTAGTATGTGATGGCATCCCAGTATGTGATGGACCGCAAATGAACAGATTGATTTTGTCTCGCAAGATAGTGAGGCAGGGATTTTACTGGTCAACCATGGAAGCTGACTAGGCAAAGCTGGTGAAGCACTGTTACGACTGCCAGGCACACGATAACTTGAACCATCTGCCGCATACGGAATTGCACGGGCTGTCAGAACCATTGCCTTTCTCAACGTAGGGTATTGACAAGATTGGAGAAATTAGGCCACATGCATCCAATGGACACCGCTTCATAGTAGTGCCGGTAGACTATTTTTTGAAATGGGTGGAAGTCGAGTCATTCCGTAATGTTACGGCGAAGTAGATGGCTAAGTTCATAGCCCGTAACATAGTATGTCGATACATAATGCCATATCACATAGTGACGAACAATGGAGTCCAATTTCATGGAGAAACAAAGGCAATATTGCAGAAGTATGTGATAGGGCATCATAAATCATCACCTTACAGGCCACACGCTAATGGGGCGGTAGAGATGGCCAACAAAATCATGAAGAAAATACTAGCTAAGATGACGAAAATTTATAAAGATTGGGCTGAAAAACTGCTGTATGCCCTGTGGGGTTATAGAACTTCGGGAAGAACGGCAATGAGAGCCATACCATATGCCTTGGTTTACGGGATGGAGGCAGTGTTACCAATGGAAATAGAGATACAGTCAATGTGGGTACTAGCAGAGGCCGAATTGCCTGAGCAGGAATGGGCCTCGCAGAGTTTCGAACAACTAGCATTACTATATGAGAAAAAGTTAAAGGCCTTGTTTCACATGCAGCTATACCAGAAAAGGTTGGCTCAAGCGTTCAATAAGAAGGTGCATCCCACCAAGATCAGGGAAGGTGATCTAGTGCTCAAGCAGTCGAAGCCACTGATAATGGACCCAAGGGGAAAGTTTCGGCCCAATTGGGAAGGGCCCCACCTAGTCAAAAGGGTGATGGGGAATGGGGCAGTGAGACTGTCAGATTTGGAAGAGAAAAAGTTCACCGAGCCCATCAACGTGGACAGGCTGAAACAATACTTTGCATAAAAAAGAGAGAGAAAGAAAAAAAGAAAAAAAGGCTCGTTGGGTTGAAAATCCGCAAGGGACGGCCCAAGTAAAATATAAGAGCATGAGTGAGCAAGAAAAATGGCTAATTGTAAAATCTGTAAGGAATAGTTAGCTACAGAGGTACCCTTGAAATGCACTTTATTTCCTACATATGTACTAAGAAGTAATGCAAATGTCTTTATTGAAACAAATGTTCAAGTTGTTCATAGATTGCATAAATCTCAGCTAACCGGGAAAGATTAGAGTCAAATAATTACAAATCACGTCTTTTATTTCTTAGATGTTGGACCAAGGTCAGGAGATCTAGGAGAAGAACTCCAAGAATGGAGAAGAACCTCAGGAATGAGGATGAGCAACTCCAAGAATGTAGAACCGCCTCGGGAATGAGGATGGGCAGAGAGCCTCGAGAATGAGGACAGATCTTAAAAAAAATTATTTTAGCTCGGTGAGTTGAACACCTGAAAATGTGACTCAGGCAAGATAGAGCAATTCACTAAGTTGAAAATCCGATAGGACAGCTTAGGCAAAAAAAAATTAAAAATTAGCTCGCCGAGTTGAAAACCTGAAAAGGCAACTCAGGCAAGATAGAGCAATCCGCTAAATTTAAAATCTGAAAGGACAGCTTAGGCAAAAGACAAGATGAACTTGCAAGACAAGGGAAACCCAGAGGATTCCAAAAAGTGGTGCAGAAAACCCTCTAGCGCAAGAAAAGCCTAACAAATGATGACATTGACCGGTGCGTAATCACACACGTATAACGTAAGCGCACGTATCGTTCAAGTAGTATAAAAAGTATCGATCTCACGAGGACTTAATACCTAATCTATTAATTTTATGAGGTCAAGTGATTACTAGTATCTAACAAGTTGATTGATTGATTGATTTGAAATGGTGATGATTTTGAATTTAAAAACAAGTAAATAAAATTGCGCGAAAATAGGTTTAAAAAGTTCAATATTAGGAAACTATCTAGGGTTGTGAATCTTCCATATCATTTTAAAGATGAAGTGGTTATTTCATTTTTGTGTAATATATCGGTTTACTAACTTGGAACACTAAATTATGTGAAAGCCTCTGTCGATGGTCAGACGCAAATACCCAGTATAATCCAATTGAACCATATGTCTATGTCAACCAAATTACCTGGATTCATTAAGTTTAAGTTCCAATTATGGCTACCGCCTGACAGGTATATGTCTATCCTGAAAGGAAATCTATTAAAGGGTTATTTATCCTCAAGGAAGATCGTAGGCTATAAAGTCTAAGGCTGAAACCTAAAATTCATTTGTCAAGTTTATTTTAGATTTACCAGATCAATCTTATTAGTAGTCAGTTAACAAGACGTATTAAGCTTAAGACTTAATAAGTAAACCTTTAAATTACCCAAACTATAAAATAACCCCTTATAAACCGGTGATATTAGAATTCATCACAACTCCAGATAACTAACTTAGTTACGACACATAACTAGGGCTAGTAAAACTTAAATAAAATAAAAGACATAAAGTAAATTGCTGAAAAGTAAATTGCTGAAAAGTAAATGACGGAAAGTAAATGCTGAAATTAAATACTGAAAATTAAATGCTGAAAGTAAATGTTGAAAGTAAATTACTGAAAATCAAATGCTGAAAAGTAAATTGATGAAAAGTAAATGCTGAAAAGTAAATTGCTGAAAAGTAAATAAAGTAAAAGTACAATAAATATAATGCTGAGGTAAAAGGATCCACTTTTATTACTTCTATTTTAGATATCTTCATTAATATAATATATTAACTTTGCATGATAATTACCAACCAGCCATATAGGCGGTATCCAGATTAAGTCAAATTAATAATTAATTACCAACCGACCAATCAGGCGGTATCCAGTTTAGTCAGGTTAAAACCAATTTAAATAATTACCAACCGACCAATATGGCGGTATCCTCGTTAAGTCAGGTTTTAACTAGTTTATTTATTATAATTAAGGGAGATTAATCTAAATATTAGTAATAAAAGTTTTACTTTTTACCCCAACAAAGGGGAGTTACCTTCTCATTACTGAAAAGTAAAAACTGGAAATTAAAGAAAGAAAAGTACTGTGCGTAAAAGTAAATTGCGGAAAGTAAAAACTGAAAAGTAAAGAAAAGAAAGTGCGAAAGCAGAAATTAATTACTGAAAACTGTAAATAAACAAACAAGATACAATCTTCTTAGTATTCTTAAGGAATTCTTTAGAAGAAAGTATGAATTTACAAATGAAATGGCTTGGTATTTATAGGCAAAATTTTACCTCCATCAAATCATCCACCAAATCCATTATTAATTGCTCCATTAATTGCTCCACCAAATCCATTATTAATTACTCCACTAATTGCTTATCATGTTTGGTGGTAATTTGATAATTTTTATTATTTATTTATTAATTTATTTTTTGCTTTGAAAATGACTTTAATAATTACACACAACACACTTCTGTATGGTTCATCAATTTCGGGCATGAAATCTTCAGAATTCGAAATTATTTTATTTTTTCAAACTTGCAGATCTCTGAGTCTTCTTTAATCTGGAACTTGAATCAGCTCAATCCGATATCAGAGTAAAAGGTTATGCCCAAAATACGACAGATGCGCAAAATTGGAATTTCCAAAACTGCACTTCGTTAAAACGGCATTTCAAGTTTCCAATCTCCAAAATTAATATGTCAAGTCTAATATTTGCCCTTATTTGACCCACATTTTGTCCTAAATGATTTCATTGTGTCCCAATATTATTTTATCCGTAAAATAAACTAAAATACATCAAAACGTTCATCAAACCCGAGAAACTAAACAAAATATTAAGTAAAATGGGCGGTAAATATTGATATATTTTCCGCTCATCACACCCTCAAACCTAACATTTTGCTAGTCCTCGAGCAAAACAACAAAATAAAATACAAGAAACAATTAAAATTAAACTAAGCCACTTTCGTAGGGATCACGGTTGCATTTAGCGTATGCAACAAGTCTTTAAACCCTTAGGTGTCCTTAGTGGACGAGTTATAGTCCCGTGAGGGCTTACAGCAACGATACCCACAAACGTTTTACAAAAGTAAAAAGATGATAAAACTAATACACACAAAAGCAAAAAGACGAGAGAAAAGAGAATAAATAAGTTAGTGACTAATCGGGTGAAACTTCTACTCCAAGTTACTACTTGTTTTCTTTCTTTCTAAATTACTGAATAAGTAAATTCTTCGATTATATTTACCATTCTCCATATGCATAGCCGACAAAATATTAATCAACTCATTTTTGCCCACAACAGTCACAAGTGTAGTTGATAAGAGAGTAATATTTTTGTCCTAAAGTTTTATCAGAATTCACATCTTTTTGCAGCAATGGAATAATTTTCCTGATTTTTTTGATTTTTTTCTTTGATTTTTGATTTTTTTTTTTTATTTATATACAATATATTCCATCTATGTAGTGAGTGTTGGGTCAGTGGCTCCCAAACCAGTTGGCTTTACGGCACCAGGTGTTAAGACACCCATACAGACTTAATTACTCAGACTTCAGATATATATATATTTTTGCAGCATCTTTGATCCATGTAGCGAGCTTTGGGCCAGTGACTCCCAAACAGTTGGTTTTTAGGGCAATAAGTGTTAAAACACCCCAACAGACTTAATAACTCAGATCTCGGACGTTTTTTGTTTTTTTTTACTCCATCACTTTTTCAGATGTTTTCTTCAATTAAACTAGAGCACTGAATATTACAAACTTTTCAATTTTAGCTCATGTCCGTATATTACCATGCATATTGTTAATACCTGGCAACTGAGTATATAAATATCCATTTTAATCAGTTTTATGGAGAATTTACAAATTAAATAATTTAAAAGGAAATAAACAAAAATTAACTTGTTCTGAAATAGGTTTAGATACGTCTCAGTAGTGGAAACTCCTTACTCAGCTATCTCTTACCAATTTCACATTTTTAGTCAAAATAAAAACAAAAACGCAATTTTTTTTGTAATTTTTGAAAAGTTTTCAATTTTTTTTTTATTTTTCGAAAAATTTTGGACTAAAAATAAAAACAACACACAACTAAAAATAAGATACTAATCAACTAATTTCCTCCCCAAACCTAAATGAGACATTGACCTCAATGTCTTAAATAGTAGAAGAATAGTTTAGAAGATAGTACCTGGTTAACTGAAATTCTACACGAAAAGTTAAAGGTTAAGATCCAGATTAATCTGATGCCTCTTACCACGATCATCATCGGACCAATTTATCTTTGAAAGGATAGGGTCAATTTGTGGGTCATAGGCTAAGATTTGGTCAATTAGATCCGGAGCAGTTCTGGCAGTGAAGAGGAGTTCTTTTAAAGGTTTTGACATGAACCAATTTCTCCGGGAATCATCAAGAAACACACAAAGAAAATCATAAAATCCTTCAACGTTCAGACATATCTGGCACAATTAACTCTTCTCCGTTTGATGGTCTAATAAGATTTGCCTCTGCCAAGGGTTTTGGGATGATTCCCAAAACGTGACTACCTCCTTCCTGTACAGCGTTTGAAACGATCCCCATTAGTCCAAGATTGCCTCCGCCATATACTAAGTGCATATTCGTTGCAGCTAAGACTCGACCCAATTCCTGTGCTGCTTATACGTATTGTGGCTTAACACCAATACTAGTACCGCAAAACACATATGTTTTCAACTCGTCTTTTTGAAGTGGCTTCCATGTTTTACTCTGGATGTCTTCAAAAGTGCAATGATAAGTTGAATTTATAACACCTGAAAAGGTTGAGTAAAATAATAGCACTAGTACCTGCCAAATGACAATTATTAGTTAAAAAGTAAAATAAATCGTGATAGTAAAAAAGGTCTGGATCCTGTCGGAGAAAATAAAAGAAAACAACAAAACAAATCACAATTATTAGGAAAAGACAGAGAGATATAATATGTATAAGAAACGTAGCGGCTTGATTGACGTCTATGCGTCAGGGACAAGCTTCCCATCCAATTTTCTTATAAATTGGCAAACATGGTCTTTTTGAGTCAGATTCCCGAGACTTAACAATTGTCTTTCCTTTTGGAATTGTGCGTATAACACACGAATCTCATGATACACATACCCATTGGGATGCGTCTCAAGATTTTTAGATATATCATCCAAATACTCCTTACTCAAGCCATCCCTAATGAAATTAATCTTATCTTCACTGTTATCAGACACCATTCCTAAAGAACGACAACGAGTATCATAAAACATACGAGCACATTTATAACAGACACACATTCTTTTGGCTCTTCTCTTTTTAACATATGTGCTTCTTCCTAAACCAGTCAGATGTGAAATAAAAGAGTCAGAAGACTCACCTGCCAATCGGACCCGTGCTTCAATAATCCAACGAATGTCAGTAGGAATACCTTTGATCATCAGTAACCTCATCCGTCCCAAGCGAGCTTTGTAGACTTTCATCAGAGATTTTTGAGGGAGAGAAGGAAATTGCTTGTGAAGATTTGCGAGAACTTCTTCCATCCTGAAATGACTTAACCTGTAAAAATTAAACACACAAAAATAAAACACACTAGATCACAATATATACACAAATTGCATGGGTTGCCTCCCTGCTAGCGCTAAGTTTAACGTCGTCAGCTAGAAGTGAATTCTCGAACATTAGGCTGGATCTGAAAGTGTGACACTTTCTTTTTGTTGCTCAAATTATTCTCCCCATTAGTGCTTAACACGCTTATTTTTAACCTTGAAAGTTTTATTGGAGTCTGGATCATGTATCTCAACGACTCTGTCTGGTAAAACCTTTGTGATCACAAATGGACCTGACCACCGTGATTTTGGCTTCAATGGGAAGAATTTCACCCTTGATTTGTTTAACAGTACCTTCTGCCCTGGTTCAAGTTGTATGCGCACTAACTTCTCGTCTTGTCTCTTCTTGGCATTTTCTTTGTACAATTTGGCATCCTCAAAAGGCTGATTGTGAAATTCCTCCAATTCGTTGAGCTGGTGGAACTTTTTCTCTTCTGTTGTTTGTAGTGCAAGAATTGGCTTTTTCAGTGCAAAAGATGCTTTATCTTCAGGCTCCACAGACAATTGACATGTTTTAAGTTTGTCTGTAGAACTTTGCATTGCATTGGAGTTCTGAATGGTACTGTGTATCACATCAAGTCTGAAACATTCCTCCTTCTTTTCATCTTATGAGAAATTCATGGCCTTGAAAACATTGAATGTTACTTCTTGGTCATGTACCCTCATGGTTAATTCTCCTTTTTGTACATCAATAATGGTTCGACCTGTAGCCAAGAACGGTCTCCCAAGGATGATTGGCACGTCTTCGTCTTCCTTCATATCAAGGACAATAAAATCTGTTGGGAAAATGAATTTGTCAACCTTGACCAGCACATCCTCAACTACGCCTCTTGGAAATACGAGCGTTCTATCAACAAGTTATAGAGAGACTGAAGTGGGTATTGTTTCTCAAATCTGCAGTTTCCTGAAAATAGAAAAAGGCATCAAGTTAACACTTGCACCTAAATCACATAAAGCCTTACCAAAGTTATGTTCTCCTATGATGCATGGAATGGTGAAACTGTCAGGATCTTTCAACTTCGGGGGAAGTTTCCTCTGAATGATGGCACTGCATTCTTCCATCAATGCTATTGTCTCGTAGGCTCCCAATCTCCATTTTCGTGAAAGAATGTATTTCCTGAATTTGACATAGCTGGGCATTTGTTCCAAGGCTTCTGCAAATGGAATGTTGATGTGCAGCTTTTTGAACACGTCCAAGAAACGAGCAAATTGCTTGTCCAGTTTGTTTTTCTGAAGACGCTGAGGAAAATATGGAGGTGGAGTGATATGTTCTTCTTTCTTTTGCTTCTTTTTCCTTCATCAATTGATTTGTTTCTTTTGGAATATCTTCAATTATTGCCTTGATTCCAACATCTTTGTTGATTTTAGTACCACTTTTTAACATGATGGCATGACATTGCTCATTTCCTGTTTCTTGGATTTGTTTCTGTGTTGCTAGGAAGGGTATCTGGCGGTCTGTAACTCTGAGCATTGGCCAGTTGTCTCATTTGATTCTCCAGTGCTTGGATAGAGGCTGAATGGCTTTGATTCAATGCTACTTGATTTTGAACCATAGCTGCTAAAGCATCGTATTTTGCTTCTTGCTTCTTCAACTGGGCCAGTACTTATATTATTCATGGTTCTTTTTCATGCTCCTAGCCTTTGTTCTGTTGTTGGAATCCAGGTGGTGGATATTTCTGTTGTTGGAATCGCGGTGGTGAATTGTTCTTTTGCCCTGAATTGTTGCTCCATGAAAAATTCGGATGATCCTCCTCCACCATGGGTTGTAGGTGTTGGAATATGAATTGTTCCCCTATCTGTTGAAATTGTTGACATAATTCACTGTCTCTTCTTATTGGTTATAATATTCTGACTCATGTACTCCTTCAAATTGTGAACTTGTGGATCCACCATTAACTTTCATGTTAAGAGTTTCCAGATTTTTGCAAATCACATCCAGCTTGAATTCAATGCTGTGTTGGCTCCAACTTCATAAATTCCTGCAATTCTTGGATCATGCTCCTTTTTGTTGGACATAAGGAATTGTTGTTGGCCATTTCTTCAATTAAGTCCCAGGCCTGATCTTCTCATTTTGCCATCAAAGCTCCTCTAGCAGCAGCATCAATTGTGGTTCTCATTATTCCCGAAAGTCCATTGCAGAAGGTTTGGACTTGTAGCCACTTTGCGATCTCATGATGAGGACATTTCCGGAGTAAATCTTTGAATCTTTCCCAAGCTTCGTAAAGGGATTTTGAATCTTGTTGCACGAAGGATGTGATGTCATTCCCCAACTTTGCAGTTTTGGCTGGTGGAAAGTACTTTGCAACGAATTTGGTGGCTAGAGTGTTCCAAGTTGTGATGGAACCTGCTGGTAGTGAATGTAGCCAAGCTTTAGCTCTGTCCTTCAAGGAGTATGGAAAAACACGCAGTCTCATTGCTTCCTCAACTGCTCGGTTGTAATTGAAAGTACCGCAAACTTCCAGGAAGTTACTGATGTGGGAATTAGGATCTTCAGTTGCATTTCCCCCAAACTGTACTGAATGCTGAATCATCTGGATGCATATTTTGATGTCACACGCATTTGCTGGTAAAGGAGGAAGTACAATACAGGAAATGAAGCTGTCGACCACCGGAATGGTTCTGTCTCGAATGGGTATCGGTGGTGAAACTTCCAAAGGTTCAGGTTCCATATTGACTAAACTTCTTGGCCTTCTCGCCTTTCCCTTCTAAACTGTCTGATGGTTCTTTCAATTTCTAGGTCAAGCGGTCAGAGTTCAAAGCTTCTAGTTCGTCTCATGTAGTTTCTGAGAACCTGAAACACAAGAAAACAAAAACAATAAGTAAAAAGAAATTAGATACAAGTAACGTATCTAACCCCAAAACTAATAGTGAAAGATAAATAAGTCCCCGAAAACGGCGCCAAAACTTGACCGGTGCGTAATCACGTGTATAACGCAAGCGCACGTATCGTTCAAGTAGTATAAAAAGTATCGATCCCACGAGGACTTAATCCTTAATCTAATCTATTAATTTTATGAGGTCAAATGATTACTAGTATCTAACAGGTTGATTGATTGATTTGAAATGGTGATGATTTTGAATTTAAAAACAAGTAAATAAAATTGCGTGAAAGTAGGTTTAAGAAAATCCAATATTAGGAAACTATCTAGGGTTGTGAATATTCCAATATCATTTTAAAGATGAAGTGGTTATTTCATTTTTGTGTAATATACCGATTTACTAACCTGGAACACTAAATTATGTGAAAGCCTATGTCGATGGTCAGACGCAAATACCCAGTATAACCCAATTGAATCATATGTCTATGTCAACCAAATTACCTGGATTCATTAAGTTTAAGTTCCAATTATGGCTGCCCCCGCTTGACAGGTATATGTCTATCATGTAAGGAAATCTATTAAAGGGTTATCTATTATCAAGGAAGATCGTGGACTATTAAGTCTAAGGCTGAAACCTAAAATTCCTTTGTAAGTTTATTTTAGATTTACCATATCAATCTTATTAGTGGCCAATTGACAAGACGCATTAAGCTTAAGACTTAATAAGTAAACCTTTAAATTACCCAGACAATAAAATAACCCATTAAAAACCGGTGATATTAGAATTCATCACAACCCCAAATAACTAACTTAGTTACGGCACATAACTAGGGCTAGTAAAAACTTAAATAAAATAAAAAAATAAAAGTAAATTGCTGAAAAGTAAATTGCTGAAAAGTAAATGACGGAAAGTAAATGCTAAAAATAAATACTGAAAATTAAATGCTGAAAAGTAAATGCTGAAAATAAATTACTGAAAAGTAAATGCTGAAAAGTAAATTGTTGAAAGTATTGCTGAAAAGTAAATGCTGAAAGGAAATTGCTGAAAAGTAATAAAGTAAAAGTACAATAAAAGAAAATGCTGAGGTAAAATGATCCACTTTTATTACTTCTATTTTAGATATCTCCCTTAATATAATATATTAACTTTGCATGATAATTACCAACCAGCCATATAGGCGGTATCCAGATTAAGTCAAATTAATAATTAATTACCAACTGACCAATCAGGCGGTATCCAGTTTAGTGAGGTTAAAACCAATTTAAATAATTACCAACTGACCAATATGGCGGTATCATCGTTAAGTCAGGTTTTAACTAGTTTATATATTATAATTAAAGGAGATTAATCTAAATATTAGTAATAAAAGTTTTACCTTTTACCCCAGGAAAGGGGAGTTACCTCTTCATTACTGAAAAGTAAAAACTGAAAAATTAACGAAAGAAAAATATTGTGCGTAAAAATAAATTGCGGAAAGTAAAAACTGAAAAGTAAAGAAAAGAAAGTGCGAAAGCGGAAATTAATTACTGAAAGCTGTAAATAAACAACACAAGATACAATCTTATAGTATTCTTAAGAAATTTCTTAGAAGAAAGTATGAATTTACAAATGAAATGGCTTGGTATTTATAGGCAAAATTTTGCCTCCATCAAATCATCCACCAAATCCATTATTAATTGCTCCACTAATTGCTCCACCAAATCCATTATTAATTGCTCCACTAATTGCTTATCATGTTTGGTGGTGATTTGAAAATTTTATTATTTATTTATTAATTTATTTTTTGCTTTGAAAATGATTGAAAATGACATTAATAATTACACACAACACACTTTTGGATGGTTCATCAATTTCGGGCTTGAAATCTTCAGAATTCGAAATTATTTTGTCTTTCAAAGTTGTAGATCTTTGAGTCTTCTTTAATATGGAACTTGAATCGGCTTCAAAACAAGACCCATATCGTTCAAGTAGTATAAAAAGTATCGATCCCACGAGGACTTAATACCTAATCTATTAATTTTATGAGGTCAAATGATTACTAGTATCCAACACGTTGATTGATTGATTTGAAATGGTGATGATTTTGAATTTAAAAACAAGTAAATAAAATTGCGCGAAAGTAGGTTTAGAAAATTCAATATTTGGAAACTTTCTAGGTTGTGAATCTTCCTATATCATTTTAAAGATGAAGTGGTTATTTCATTTTTGTGTAATATATCGGTTTACTAACTTGGAACACTAAATTATGTGAAAGCCTCTGGCGATGGTCAGACGCAAATACCCAGTATAACCCAATTGAACCATATGTCTATGTCAACCAAATTACTTGGATTCATTATCTTTAAGTTCCAATTATGGCTACCCCCGCCCGACAGGTATATGTCTATAATGTAAGGAAATCTATTAAAGGGTTATCTATCCTCAAAGAAGATCATGGACTATTAAGTCTAAAGCTGAAACCTAAAATTCATTTGTCAAGTTTATTTTAGATTTACCAGATCAATCTTATTAGTGGTCAATTAACAAGACGCATTAAGCTTAAGACTTAATAAGTAAACCTCTAAATTACCCAAACTATAAAATAACCCCTTATAAACCGGTGATGTTAGAATTCATCACAACACCAAATAGCTAACTTAGTTACGACACATAACTAGGGCTAGAAAAAACTTAAATAAAATAAAAGAAATAAAGTAAATTGCTGAAAAGTAAATTGCTAAAAAGTAAATGACGGAAAGTAAATGCTGAAATTAATTACTAAAAATTAAATGCTGAAAGTAAATGCTGAAAGTAAATACTGAAAAGTAAATGCTGAAAGTAAATTGCTGAAGGTAAATTGCTGAAAAGTAAATGCTGAAAGTAAATTGCTGAAAAGTAAATAAAGTAAAAGTACAATAAAAGAAAATGCTGAGGTAAAAGGATCCATTTTTATTACTTCTATTTTAGATATCTCCCTTAAGATAATATATTAACTTTGCATGATAATTACCAACCAGCCATTTAGGCGGTAACCAGATTAAGTCAAATTAATAATTAATTACCAACCGACCAATCAGGCTGTATCCAATTTAGTCAGGTTAAAACAAATTTAAATAATTACCAACCGACCAATATGGCGATATCCTCGTTAAGTCAGGTTTTAACTAGTTATATATTATAGTTAAGGGAGATTAATCTAAATATTAGTAATAAAAGTTTTACCTTTTACCCCAGCAAAGGGGAGTTACCTCGTCATTACTGAAAAGTAAAAACTGAAAATTAAAGAAAGAAAAGTAATGTGCGTAAAAGTAAATTGCGGAAAGTAAAAACTGAAAAGTAAAGAAAAGAAAGTGCGAAAGCGGAAATTAATTACTGAAAGCTGTAAATAAACAAACAAGATACAATCTTCTTAGTATTCTTAAGAATTTCTTAGAAGAAAGTATGAATTTACAAATGAAATGGCTTGGTATTTGTAGGCAAAATTTTGCCTCCATCAAATCATCCACCAAATCCATTATTAATTGCTCCACTAATTGCTCCACCAAATCCATTATTAATTGCTCCACTAATTGCTTATCATGTTTGGTGGTGATTGATAATTTTATTATTTATTTATTAATTTATTTTTTGCTTTGAAAATGATTGAAAATGACTTTAATAATTACACACAATACATTTTGGATGGTTCATCGATTTCGGGCATGAAATCTTCAGAATTCGAAATTATTTTGTCTTTCAAAGTTATAGATCTTTGAGTCTTCTTTAATATGGAACTTGAATCGGCTTAAAAACAAGACCGGTGCGTAATCACAGGCGTACAACGTAAGCGCACATATCGTTCAAATAGTATAAAAAGTATCGATCCCACGGGGACTTAATACCTAATCTATTAATTTTATGAGGTCAAATGATTACTAGTATTTAACAGGTTGATTGATTGATTTATTTGAAATGGTGATGATTTTGAATTTAAAAACAAGTAAATAAAATTGCGCAAAAGTAGGTTTAAGAAAATCCAATATTAGGAAACTATCTAGGGTTGTGAATCTTCCAATATCATTTTAAAGATGAAGTGGTTATTTCATTTTTGTGTAATATATCGGTTTACTAACCTGGAAAACTAAATTATGTGAAAGCCTTTGTCGATGGTCAGACGCAAATACCCAGTATAACCCAATTGAACCATATGTCTATGTCAACCAAATTACCTGGATTCATTAAGTTTAAGTTCCAATTATGGCTACCCCCGCCCGACAGGTATATGTCTATCATGTAAGAAATCTATTAAAGGGTTATCTATCCTCAAGGAAGATCGTGGGCTATTCAGTCTAAGGCTGAAACCTAAAATTCATTTGTCAAGTTTATTTTAGATTTACCATATCAATCTATTAGTGGCCAATTAACAAAATGCATTAAGCTTAAGACTTAATAAGTAAACCTTTAATTACCCAAATTATAAAATAAACCCTTATAAACCGGTGTTATTAGAATTCATCACAACCTCAGATAACTAACTTAGTTACGACAGATAACTAGGGCTAGTAAAAACTTAAATAAAATAAAAGAAATAAAGTAAATTGCTGAAAAGTAAATTGCTGAAAAGTAAATGACTGAAAGTAAATGCTGAAATTAAATACTGAAAATTAAATGCTGAAAAGTAAATGCTGAAAGTAAATTACTGAGAAGTAAATGCTGAAAGTAAATTGCTGAAAAGTAAATTCTGAAAGTAAATTGCTGAAAAATAAATAAAGTAAAAGTACAAAAAAAAAATGATGAGGTAAAATGATCCACTTTTATTACTTCTATTTTAGATATCTCCATTAATATAATATATTAACTTTGCATGATAATTACCAACCAGCCATATAAGCGGTATCCAGATTAAGTCAAATTAATAATTAATTACCAACAGACCAATCAGGCGGTATCCAGTTTAGTCAGGTTAAAACCAATTTAAATAATTACCAACTGACCAATATGGTGGTATCCTCGTTAAGTCAGGTTTTGTAACATCTCGCCTAAGCCAGGATGATACCGGCAGGAGACATGCTAATCCTGACTCCGTAAGCCTCTAACTCTGACGAAATTTCGGCATAACCTCTGTTAAAAGTCATGCAACCTGGATTAAAGAGCAGCATTTCAATATAACCTATAGGGCCCAGACACAATATATCACTAACATAAACAACTCAAGACAAAATATAATTGGGCTCAATGCCCGAAAATACGTAGAAACAAAAACTTGTACAAACTTCACTTTATACAATTCAATTCTCTACAACTAGACTTATTACAACTTGACTCTAATACTGATGAGTGGTATTTATACCACTATTTTCACTCATTTAACCTAATGTCTTGTTTTGTTTCTCGAGATTTATGAATGTTTTGATGTGTTTTGTTGTTATTTTGCAGATAAATAAAGTTTGGACAGCACTGGAGGCAATTTGGGGCAAAATCGGACAAAAATACGTCAACATGAATATTTTCATCTTCTGCGCGTCGCGACGCTGGAGCATTTCGCGCCGCGCCGCCCAACATGCGCCGGTTTTGCTAAAATGCGCCGGGTCAACGGGTCAACAATTTGAAAAAGTTTGACTTTTGCTAACGTGCGCCGTGCCACGTGTCACCATCACAGAAGACTTGCTAACTTGCGCTGCCACGTGTCATCATCTCAACGGTGCCGACAATCATCATCTATGTTATCTTGCGCCAGGACACGTGTCAACATCTCAACGGCCTTACTAAAATGCACCCATGCCACGTGTCACGATCTGACGATGCCGACAATCTCACCTCAGAGTGACGTAAGCAATGACGTCATGAACAGTGCCACGTCATCGGATAAGATCTGGCCTGGCGGTAAATCAGCAAGTGACATGTGTCACTGTAGCGCGCGTCGCGACGCGGAACCAGCGTCAAGACGCCCAGACCCCATCCGCGCGACGCCCAGACCCCATCCGCGCCTATAAATAGCGCTCGAGATTTCCGTTTGTGTTGTACCATTTCCTCTCACTAATTCGATGATGTAATTAGAGAGTTCTTCTCTCTCTAAGTTCTTTTAATTTAGTTTTGTAATTTTAATTACGTTCTGTAATAATAATAAGTTACTTTGTTTATTTTACAGTTTTTACTACTCATTATGAGGAGGTAACTTCCTTCTGTTAAGGTAAAAGGTAATTCTTTTACTATTACTTCTTAGATTATTCTCCCATAATTATAATATATTCAAAGTTTTAAATTGACTTAATTAGGATACCGCCAGATTGGTCGGTGGGTAATAAAATTCATATTCCGCCTTTATGGCTGGTTATTTTGGTTCCGCCTTTATGGCTGGTTATTTTGGTTCCGCCTTTATGGTTGGTTTATATTAAAATGATTCCGCATTTATGGCTGGTTGTTTTTAAACTGATTAAATCAAAATACCGCCTATATGGCTGGTTGATAATGTTTTGCAAAGCTTATATTATATTATGGGAGAAATCTAATTAGTATATAGTAGAAGTAATTCCTTTTACCTTAGCAATTTTATTTTAATTCACTTTCAGCATTTATTTACTGCATTTACTTTATGCAATTTTATTTTAAGTCTTTTAAGTTTTTAGCCCTAGTTATGTGTCGTAGCTAAGTTAGTTATTTAGGGTTGTGATGAACTTCAATTAAACCGGTTTATAAGGGTTAGATTATAGTTTGGGTAATTTAAAGATTTATTTATTGAGTCTAACCTTAAAGCCTTTTGATTAACTGGCCATTAATAAAATTGATTAGGTAAACTTAAAATGAACTAGACATATGGATTTTAAGTTTAAGACCTTAGACTCAATAGCCCACGATCTTCCTTGAGGATAGATAACCCTTTAATAGATTTCCTTACAAGATAGGAATATACCTGTCGGGCGGGGGTAGCCATAATTGGAACTTGAACTTAATGAATCTAGGTAATTTGGTTGACATAGGCATATGGTTCAATTGGATTATACTAGGTATTTGTAATTGACCATCGGAAGAGGCTTTTACATAATTTAGTGTTCCAGGTTATTAAATTGATATATTACTCAAATATAGGATAACTACTTTCATCTTTTAAATAATATTGAAAAAATCACAACCCTGGATAGTTTTTATAAATTGAATTTCATCATTTCACTAAGCAAAAATTTATTTACTTGTTTTAAATTTAGAATCATCGCCTTTTTCCAACCAAATCAAATCAATTCGTTAGATACCAGTTAACAGTTAACCTCATAAAGATTAATAAGATAAGTTTTTAAGTCCTCGTGGGATCGATACTTTTTATACTACTTGAACGATACGTACGCTTGCGTTATACGTGTGTGTTTACGCCGGTCAGATACTCCCAGACCTGGTGACTGGCTGACTGCAACGCTGCTATCCGGCTCCTCAAGCTCCGGTGTGTCTGTGGTGACTGATCAGGTCACCAACCTGCAAAATTCAACACTGTTGTGGTGTGAGTAAGTAACTATGCTCATTCCTTGAGCGACATACACACACAAAGTCTGAATTCCGCTTCCGTGTTAATCTAAGGTGTCTATGTGACCATGCAATTATGTATAAGGTCTGAGCTAACTATCATGTTCTTATCCATTTACAAAACAGTGTTTGCTTTTCTGTTATGATCCTTTTATCTGCACTCACATTCTTAAATCTTGTTTCCTATTTACACTCAACACCACAAACATCCATAACCTTTTCACTAAGTCAAGTTTTATCATGTTTCTGCAGCAGGTGTTGTTGTACAACTCGAGATTGAAACTTTTCCCTGGAAAGTTGAAATCTAGGTGGTCCGGACCATTTGTGATCACTCAGGTTTTACCATATGGAGCTGTTGAGTTACTGGATCCCAATACCAACAACACATTCAAAGTTAACAGTCAGCGTGTCAAGCACTACTGGGGAGAATCATTTGAGCGACAAAAAGAAAGTGTCACTTTCAGATCCAGCATAAACGTTCGAAAGTCACGTCTAGCTGACGACTTTAAACTTAGCGCTCGCAGGGAGGCAACCCATGCAATGTTTGTATATATTGTGATTTGGTGTGATTAATTTTGTGTGTTTAGTTTTTGCAGATTAAGTCATTTCAAGATGGACGAAGCTCTCTCAAATCTTCACAAGCAATTTCCTTCTCTCCCTCAAAAATCTCTGATGAAAATCTATAAAGCTCGCTTGGAACGGATGAGGTTACTGACAATCTATGGTGTTCCCAATGACATTCGTTGGGTAATTGAAGCACGAGTCCGATTGGCAGGTGAGTCTTCTGACTCTTTTATTTCACACTTGCCTGGTTTTGGAAGAAGCACCTATGCAAAGAAACGAAGAGCTAAGCAAATGGGTGTTTGTTACAAATGTGCACGTTGGAATTGCAACACTCGTTGTCGTTCTTTAGGAATGGTGTCTGATAATCGCGAAGACAAAATTAAATTCATTAGGGATGGCTTGAGTAAGGAGTCTTTAGATGATATATCTTCGACTCTTGAGACGCATCCCAGTGGATATGTTCACATAGACTTTCGCAGATTACATACACAATTTCAAAAAGAAAGACAACAGTTAAGTCTTGGGAATCTGACTAAAAAAGACCCTGTTTGCCAATTTTAAGAAAATTGGATGGGAAGCTTGTCCCTGACGCATAGACGTTAATCAAGCTGTAAATTTTTGTACATATTATATCTCTTTGTCTTTTCCTAATAATATTGATTTGTTTTGTTTTGTTGTTTTCTTTTGTTTTCTCCGACAGGATCCAGATCTTGTTGACTATCATAATCTATTTTACTATTTTGCTACTAATCGTCCTTTGGAAGATACTTGTGCTATTTTTACTCACCCTTTTCAGGTACTATAAATTCAGCTCATCATTGCACCTTTGAAGTCATCCAGAGTTGAGAAAGAAAAACATAAAAAAATGGAAGCCACTTCAAGAAGACGAGTTGAAAACATCTGTGTGTTTTTGGTAGTACTGTTGGTACTAAACCACAATACATAGAAGCAGCACAGGAATTGGGTCGAGTTTTAGCTGCAAGGAATATGCACTTAATATATGGCGGAGGAAATCTTGGACTTATGGGGATCGTTTCAAAGGCTGTACAGAAGGAGGCAGTCATGTTTTGGGAATCATCCCAAAACCCTTGGCAGAGGCAAATCTTATTGGATCATCAAACGGAGAGGAACTGATCGTATCAGGTATGTCTGAACGTTTGGTAGAAATGATTAACCGTGCTGATGCTTTTATTGCTTTGCCAGGTGGCTTGGGTACATTGGAGGAAATTTTTATAGTTCTATCTTGGGCGAACCTGAACATACACCAGAAACCGCTTGGACTGCTTAACGTTGATGGATTTTATGATTTTCTTTGTGTGTTTCTTGATGATGCTCGGAGAAATGGGTTCGTGTCAAAACCTATGAAAGAACTCCTCTTCACTGCCAGACTTGCTCCGGATCTAATAGACCAACTCATAGCCTATGAACCACAAGTTGACCCTATCATTTCAAAGATAAATTGGTCGAGGACGATCGTGGTAAGAGGCGTCGTGTTAATCTGGATCTTAACCTTTAATTTCCTGTAGATTTCAGCTAACCAGGTACAACCTTCTAACTCTCCTTTTACTGTTTAAGACATTGGGGACAATGTCTCATTTAGGTTTGGGGGAGGGAATTAGTTGATTAGTACCTTGTTTTTAGTGTGTGTGTTGTTTTATTTTAGTCAAAATTTTTCGAAAAATACAAAAAAAAATTGAAAAATTTTCAAAAAATTACAAAAATATTTTGCATTTTTTGTTTTGACTAAAAAGGTGGAATTGGTAAGAGATAGCCGAGTAAGGAGTTTCCACTCCTGAGACGTATCTCAAACCATTTATTTCAAAACAAGTTAATTTTTGTTTATTTCATTTTGAATTATTTAATTTGTAAATTCTCCATAAAACGGACTAAAATGGATCTTCATATGCTCAGTTGGCAGGTATTATCAACATACATGGAAACATACGGTCATGAGCTAAAATTGAAAAGTTTGTAATATTCAGTGCTATAGTTTAATTGGAGGAAGCATCTCAAAAAGTGATGAGTAAAAAAAAAAAAAAAAAAAAAAAAAAAATTCTGATTTACAAAATAAAGTATCTAAATCGGGTTATTAAGTCTGTAAGGGTGTTTTAACACCTAGTGCCCTAAAACCAACTGGTTTGGGAGTCACTGGCCCAAAGCTCGTTACATGGATCAAAGATGCTGCAAAAAATATATATATCTGAAGTCTGGGTAATTAAGTCCGTAGGGGTGTCTTAACACCTGGTGCCCTAAAGCCAACTGGTTTGGGAGCCACCGACCCAAAGCTCGCTACATAGACGGAAGGTATTGTATATAAATAAAAAATAGAGAAAAATCAAAGAAAAAATCAGAAAAATCAGAAAATTATTCCATTGCTACAAAAAGGTGTGAAATCTGATAGAACTTTAGGACAAAAATATTACTCTCTTATCAACTGCACTTATGACTGTTGTGGGCAAAAATGAGTTGATTAATATTTTGTTGGCTGTGTATATGGAGAATGGTAAAAATAATCGGAGAATTTACTTATTCGGTAATTTAGAAAGAAACAAAACAACTAGTAACTTGGAGTAGAGAATTTTCACCTGATTAGTCACTAACTTCTTTATTCTCTTTTCGCTTGTCTTTTTGCTTTTGTGTGCATTAGTTTTACTAACTTTTTACTTTTGTAAAATGTTTGTGGGTATCATTGCTGTAAACCCTCACGAGACTACAACTCGTCCACTAGGGACACCTAGGGGTTTAAAGGCTTGTTGCATATGCTAAATGCAACCGTGATCCCTACGAAAGTGGCTTAGTTAAATTTTATTTTCATGTTATTTTATTTTCTGTTTTGCTCGAGGACTAGCAAAATGTTAGGTTTGGGGGTGTGATGAGTGGTATTTATACCACTATTTCTCACTCATTTAACCTAATGTTTTGTTTTGTTTCTCGAGATTATGAACGTTTTGATGTGTTTTGTTGTTATTTTGCAGATAAATAAAGTTTGGACAGCACTGGAGGCAATTGGGGGCAACTCGGACAAAAATGCGTCAACATGAATATTTTCATCTTCTGCGCGTCGCGACGCTGGAGCATTGCGCGCCGCGACGCCCAACATGCGCCGGTTTTGCTAAAATGCGCCGGGTCAACGGGTCAACAATTTGAAAAGTTTGACTTTGCTAACGTGCGCCGTGCCACGTGTCACCATCACAGAAGACTTGCTAACTTGCGCTGCCACGTGTCATCATCTCAACGGTGCCGACAATCATCATCTATGCTATCTTGCGCCAGGACACGTGTCAACATCTCAACGGCCTTGCTAAAATGCGCCCATGCCACGTGTCACGATCTGACGCTGCCGACAATCTCACCTCAGAGTGACGTAAGCAATGACGTCATGAACAGTGCCACGTCATCGGATAAGATCTGAGCCGACAAATCAGCAAGTGACACGTGTCACTGTAGCGCGCGTCGCGACGCGGAAACCAGCGTCGCGACGCCCAGACCCCATCCGCGCCTATAAATAGCGCTCGAGATTTCCGTTTTTGTTGTACCATTTCCTCTCACTTCTTTGATGTATTAGGGAGTTCTTCTCTCTCTAAGTTCTTTTAATAAAGTTTTGTAATTTTTAATTACGTTCTGTAATAATAATAATTTACTTTCTTTATTTTACAGTTTTTACTACTCATTATGAGGAGGTAACTTCCTCTGTTAAGGTAAAAGGTAATTCTTTTACTATTACTTCTTAGATTATTCTCCCATAATTATAATATATTCAAAGTTTTAAATTGACTTAATCAGGATACCGCCAGATTGGTCGGTGGGTAATAAAATTCATATTCCGCCTTTATGGCTGGTTATTTTGGTTCCGCCTTTATGGCTGGTTATTTTGGTTCCGCCTTTATGGTTGTTTAATTAAAATGATTCCGCCTTTATGGCTGGTTGTTTTTAAACTGATTAAATCAAAATACCGCCTATATGGCTGGTTGATAATGTTTTGCAAAGCTTATATTATATTATGGGAGAAATCTAATTAGTATATAGTAGAAGTAATTCCTTTTACCTTAGCAATTTATTTTAATTCACTTTCAGCATTTATTTACTGCATTTACTTTATGCAATTTTATTTTAAGTCTTTTAAGTTTTTAGCCCTAGTTATGTGTCGTAGCTAAGTTAGTTATCTAGGGTTGTGATGAATTTCAATTAAACCGGTTTATAAGGGTTAGATTATAGTTTGGGTAATTTAAAGATTTATTTATTGAGTCTTAACCTTAAAGCCTTTTTATTAACTGGCCATTAATAAAATTGATTAGGTAAACTTAAAATGAACTAGACATAGGGATTTTAAGTTTAAGACCTTAGACTCAATAGCCCACGATCTTCTTGAGGATAGATAACCCTTTAATAGATTTCCTTACAGGATAGGAATATACCTGTCGGGCGGGGGTAGCCATAATTGGAACTTGAACTTAATGAATCTAGGTAATTTGGTTGACATAGACATATGGTTCAATTGGATTATACTAGGTATTTGTAATTGACCATCGGAAGAGGCTTTTACATAATTTAGTGTTCCAGGTTATTAAATTGATATATACCCAACTATAAGATAACTACTTCATCTTTTAAATAATATTGAAATAAACACAACCCTGGATAGTTTTTATAAATTGAATTTTTCATCATTTCACTTAAGCAAAAATTTATTTACTTGTTTTAAATTTAGAATCATCGCCTTTTTCCAACCAATCAAATCAATTCGTTAGATACCAGTAAACAGTTAACCTCATAAAATTAATAAGATAAGGTTTTAAGTCCTCGTGGGATCGATACTTTTTATACTACTTGAACGATACGTACGCTTGCGTTATACGTGTGTGTTTACGCCGGTCAAGTTTTTGGCGCCGTTGCGGGGACTTATTTATCTTTTATTATTAGTTTAGGGGTTAGATACTTTTACTTGTATCTAATTTCTTTTTACTTATTGTTTTTGTTTTCTTGTGTTTCAGGTTCTCAGAAACTTCATGAGACGAACCAGAAGCTTTGAATCCGACCGCTTGACCCAGAAATTGAAAGAACCATCAGACAGTTGAGAAGGGAAAGGCGAGAAGCCCAAGAAGCTTTAGTCAACATGGAACCTGAACCTTTGGAGGTCGCACCACCAATTCCCATTCGAGACAGAACCATTCCGGTGGTTGACAGACTCATTTCATGTATTGTACTTCCTCCATTACCAGCAAATGCAGGAGACATCAAAACTTGCATTCAGATGATTCAGCAGTCAGTTCAGTTTGGAGGAAATGCAACTGAAGATCCTAATGCCCACATCAGCAACTTCCTGGAAGTTTGTGGCACTTTCAATTACAACCGAGAAGCTGAAGAAGCAATGAGACTGCGTGTATTCCCATACTCCTTGAAGGACAGAGCTAAAGCGTGGCTACATTCATTACCAGCAGGGTCTATCACAACATGGAACACTTTAGCCACCAAATTTCTTGCAAAATACTTTCCACCAGCCAGAACTGGAAAGCTGAGAAATGACATCACATCCTTTGTGCAGCAAGATTCAGAATCCATGTACGAAGCGTGGGAAAGGTACAAAGATTTACTCCGGAAATGTCCACACCATGAGATTCCAAAATGGCTTCAAGTCCAAACATTCTACAATGGACTTTCTGGAATAATGAGAACCACAATTGATGCTGCTGCTGGAGGTGCCTTAATGGCAAAAGGAGAAGATCAAGCCTGGGAACTAATCGAAGAAATGGCCAACAACAATTCCTTGTGGCCAACAGAAAGAAGTCTGATTCAAAGAATTGCAGGAATATGAAGTTGGAGCCAATACAGCAGTCAACACCAAGTTAGATCAAATATGCAAATTCATGGAGACTCTTACCACTGGATCCACAAGTTCACCATATGGAGGAGTACCAGAACCACAACAACTTGAAGAGACGGTGAATTATGTCAACAATTTCAACAGACAGGGGAACAATCCATATTCCAACACCTACAACCCAGGGTGGAGGAATCATCCTAATTTTTCATGGAGCAACAATTCAGGGCAAAAGAACTATCCACCACCCGGATTCCAGCAACAGAATAAAGGCCAGGAGCAGACAAATGAACCAGTGATGGCAGAGATGCTAGCTCAATTAAAAAGATATGAAGCCATGATTCAGAGCCAATCAGCTTCCATCAAAGCACTGGAGAATCAAATCGGACAACTGGCCAATGCTCAGAGCTACAGACCGCCAGGTAATCTTCCCAGCAACACAGAACCAAATCCAAGGAACCGAGGGAAGGAGCAATGTCAAGCCATTACCTTAAAGAGTGGTACTGAGATCAACAAAGATGTTGGAGTCAAAACAGCTGCTGAGGAAGTTCCAAAAGAGGCAGTTCCACAGATGGAAGAAAAAAAGAAGCAAAAGAAGAAAGAAGCAAAAGAAAAAGAACCAGAACAGATCACTCCACCACCACCTTTTCCTCAGCGTCTTCAGAAAAATAAACTGGACAAACAGTTTGCTCGTTTCTTGGAGATTTTCAAAAAGCTGCACATTAACATACCATTTGCAGAAGCCTTGGAACAAATGCCCAGTTATGTCAAATTCATGAAAGACATTCTTTCACGAAACAGGAGATTGGGAGATTACGAGACAGTAGCTTTGACAGAAGAATGCAGCGCCATCATTCAGAGGAAACTTCCTCCGAAG
The DNA here is from genome assembly GCA_019454045.1 of Zanthoxylum bungeanum. Classification (NCBI taxonomy): domain Eukaryota; kingdom Viridiplantae; phylum Streptophyta; class Magnoliopsida; order Sapindales; family Rutaceae; genus Zanthoxylum; species Zanthoxylum bungeanum. The sequence continues at coordinate 45,213 of SKCR01028783.1, read as the reverse complement.
TTGAAAGATCCTGGCAGTTTCACAGTTCCATGCACCATTGGAGAACATTACATCGGTAAGGCTTTATGTGATTTAGGTGCCAGTGTTAATTTAATGCCTTTTTCTATTTACAGGAAATGCAAATTGGAGAAGCAATGCCTACCTCAGTATCTTTGCAACTTGCTGATCGAACACTCGCATTTCCGAGAGGAGTCGTGGAAAATGTGCTGGTTAAAGTTGACAAACTAATCCTTCCAGCAGACTTCATCATCCTTGACATGGAAGAAGACAAAGAAGTACCTATCATTCTTGGGAGACCATTTTTGCTACAGGTAAAACTGTGATTGATGTGCAAAAATGAGAACTAACCATGAAAGTGCAGGACCAAGAAGTGACCTTTAATGTTTTCCAAGCCATGAAATTTCCAAGCGATGAAAAGGAAGAAGAAGAATGCTTCAGAATTGATGTTGTTGATAGAATTGTTCAGAATACTGAGTCAAATCCCACGGATACACTTGAAGCTTGCATCACCATATGACTGACAGCGAGCTAGATGCTGAAATCTTGGAATGTATCAACTACCTTGACAAACCATTCCGATTCAAAGTAACACCACCAGTTGAAAGCTTGGACACTGCCAAAGAAAGATCGAATAAAACCTTCGATTGAAGAACCACCGCAGTTGGAACTAAAGTTACTTCCGAGCCATCTCAGGTATGCATTTCTTGGAAACTCTTCTGAATTACCTGTTATTATTTCTTCTTCACTAACATTGGAACATTAAGAAAAGCTACTAAGAGTGTTACGAGAGCACAAAAGAGCAATTGGCTGGACTATAGCAGACATTCAAGGCATTAGTCCATCATTTTGCATGCACAAGATCCTGATGAATGATGAATACAAACCCACAGTGGAGCATCAACGGAGACTCAATCCAATCATGAAGGAAGTCGTGAAGAAAGAAATCATCAAATGGTGGATGCTGGTATCATTTACCCCCATCTCAGATAGCACTTGGGTATTACAAAGGTGCCGAAGATACAAAACCTGTACTCAATTGGGCGAAAATGCCATTCATGGTACAGGAAGGCATTGTTCTTGGACATCGGATCTCACAAAGGGAATCGAGGTTAGACAAAGCAAAGATCGAGACAATTGAGAAAACACCTCCACAAACTCTGTCAAAGGATTCAAAGTTTTCTTGGAAATGCAGGTTTTTTTACAAGGAGATTTATCAAAGACTTTTCCAAGATTGCCCAAACCTCTTTGCAATCTTCTGGAAAAGGATGTGTCTTTCACTTTCACCAAAGAATGCCAGAAACTTTCGAGATCTTTAAAACAGAAGCTGATTTCTGCCCCCATCATTGTAGCACCAGATTGGACCCTTCCATTCGAGGTAATGTGTGATGCTAGTGAGTTTTTTGCTGTAGGTGCAGGTTTTGGGACAACGCAAAGCAAAGATTTTCCACACCATTTACTACTCCAGCAGAACTCTGAATGAAGCTCAACTCAACTACACAACCACTGAAAAGGAGTTGCTAGCAGTTGTGTACGCTTTTGACAAATTCTGCTCCTATCTGCGGGTCCCAAGTGGTGGTCTACACAGATCATTCAGCAATCAAATATCTGATCACAAAGAAAGATGCCAAACCCAGATTGATCCGTTGGATACTTCTTTTGCAAGAATTCGACGTGGAGATTCGAGACAGGAAAAGGAACAGAAAACCAGGTGGCAGATCACTTATCGAGGCTCGAGAATGGAGAGAAACAGCTGACAAAGGACTGACAATCAAAGAAACTTTTCCAGATGAACAAACTGTTTTCCATAAAACAACAGGAAGTCCCTTGGTATGCTGACTATGTCAACTATATTGTATCAGGAAAATGGCCGTTGGAATGGACAACTCAGCAACGGAAGAATTCTTCAAAGAAGTCAAGCACTATGTCTGGGATGAACCATACCTGTTTAAACGTTGTGCTGATCAATTATTGAGACGGTGTGTTCCACAGGAGGAGGTCAACAGTGTTTTGCAACACTGTCATTCATCACCATACGGCGGACACTTCAGTGGAAACAAAACTGCAGCCAAAGTCCTTCAATCAGGTTTGTTCTGGCCCACACTTTTTAAAGATGCTTATCTTTTTGCTTTTCAATGTGACAGGTGCCAGAGAACGGGGAATATTTCGAGAAGAAACGAAGGACCGTTGCAAAACATTTTGGAAGTGGAAATATTCGATGTATGGGGTATTGATTTCATGGGACCCTTTGTTCCATCATTTGGAAACCTGTACATCCTGGTTGCTGTAGACTACGTCTCCAAATGGGTTGAGGCAATTGCACTACCATCCAATGATCCAAAGTGGTGATTAATTCCTGAAAAAGAACATTTTCACTCGGTTTGGAACACCTCGAGCAATCATCAGCGATGGTGGCTCTCATTTCTGCAACAAATACTTTGATGCACTCCTATCCAAATACGGAGTTACTCACAAAGTTGCCACTGCTTACCATCCACAGTCAAATGGACAGGTTGAGGTTTCAAACAGGGAAATCAAGAGAATCCTAGAAAGGACCGTTGGATCAACAAGGAGGGACTGGTCTACAAAACTAGATGATGCATTATGGGCCTACCGAACAGCTTACAAGACACCCATTGGTATGTCTCCATATCGATTGGTGTTTGGGAAAGCATGCCATCTGCCAGTTGAGCTTGAACACAAGGCGTACTGGGCACTGAAGAAGTTGAATCTTGACTCACAAGCTGCATGAGAGAAAAAGACTTCACCAACTCAATGAATTGGAGGAATTTCGCCTACAGGCTTATGACAATGCCAAATTATACAAAGAAAAGACCAAAAAATGGATGACCAAAAAATAGTGCACAGACAGTTAGAACCAAGGCAGCAGGTGTTGTTGTACAACTCGAGATTGAAACTTTTCCCTGGAAAGTTGAAATCTAGGTGGTCCGGACCATTTGTGATCACTCAGGTTTTACCATATGGAGCTGTTGAGTTACTGGATCCCAATACCAACAACACATTCAAGTTAACAGTCGCGTGTCAAGCACTACTGGGGAGAGAATCATTTGAGCGACAAAGAAAGTGTCACACTTTCAGATCCAGCATAAACGTTCGAGCAGTCACGTCTAGCTGACGACTTTAAACTTAGCGCTCGCAGGGAGGCAACCCATGCAATTTTTGTATATATTGTGATTGTGGTGTGATAATTTTGTGTGTTTAGTTTTTGCAGATTAAGTCATTTCAAGATGGACGAAGCTCTCTCAAATCTTCACAAGCAATTTCCTTTCTCCCTCAAAAATCTCTGATGAAAATCTATAAAGCTCGCTTGGAACGGATGCAGGTTTACTGACAATCTATGGTTTCCCAATGACATTTGTTGGGTAATTGAAGCACGAGTCCGATTGGCAAGGGAGTTTCTGACTCTTTTATTTCACACTTGCCTGGTTTGAAGAAGAAGCACCTATGCAATAACGACAACGAAGAGCTAAGCAAATGGTGTTTATTAAGAAAATTGGATGGAAGCTTGTCCCTGACGCATAGACGTTAATCGAGCTGTAAATTTTTGTACATATTATATATCTTTGTCTTTTCCTAATAATATTGAATTTGTTTTGTTGTTTTCTTTTGTTTTCTCCGACAGGATCCAGATCTTGTTGACTATCATAATCTATTTTACTATTTTGCTACTAATCGTCCTTTGGAAGATACTTGTGCTATTTTTACTCACCCTTTTCAGGTACTCTAAATTCAGCTCATCATTGCACCTTTGAAGTCATCCAGAGTGAGAAAGAAAAACATAAAAAAATGGAAGCCACTTCAAGAAGACGAGTTGAAAACATCTGTGTGTTTTGCGGTAGTACTGTTGGTTACTAAACCACAATACTAGAAGCAGCACAGGATTGGGTCGAGTTTTAGCCGCAAGGAATATGCACTTAATATATGGCGGAGGAAATCTTGGACTTATGGGGATCGTTTCAAAGGCTGTACAGGAAGGAGGCAGTCATGTTTTGGGAATCATCCCAAAACCCTTGGCAGAGGCAAATCTCATTGGATCATCAAACGGAGAGGAACTGATCGTATCAGGTATGTCTGAACGTTTGGTAGAAATGATTAACCGTGCTGATGCTTTTATTGCTTTGCCAGGTGGCTTAGGTACATAGAGGGAAATTTTTATAGTTCTATCTTGGGCGAACCTGAACATACACCAGAAACCGCTTGGACTGCTTAACGTTGATAGATTTTATGATTTTCTTTGTGTGTTTCTTGATGATGCTCGGAGAAATGGGTTCGTGTAAAACCTATGAAAGAACTCCTCTTCACTGCCAGACTTGCTCCGGATCTAATAGACCAACTCATAGCCTATGAACCACAAGTTGACCCTATCATTTCGAAGATAAATTGGTCCGAGGACGATCGTGGTAAGAGGCGTCGTGTTAATCTGGATCTTAACCTTTAATTTCCTGTAGATTTCAGCTAACCAGGTACAACCTTCTAACTCTCATTTTACTGTTTAAGACATTGGGGACAATGTCTCATTTAGGTTTGGGGGAGGGAATTAGTTGATTAGTACCTTGTTTTTAGTGTGTGTGTTGTTTTTATTTTTAGTTCAAAATTTTTCGAAAAATACAAAAAAAAATTGAAAAATTTTCAAAAAATTACAAAAATATTTTGCATTTTTGTGTTTTGACTAAAAAAGGTGGAATTGGTAAGAGATAGCCGAGTAAGGAGTTTCCACTCCTGAGACGTATCTCAAACCATTTATTTTCAAACAAGTTAATTTTTGTTTATTTCATTTTGAATTATTTAATTCGTAAATTCTCCATAAAACGGACTAAAATGGATCTTCTTATGCTCAGTTGGCAGGTATTATCAACATACATGGAAACATACGATCATGAGCTAAAATTGAAAAGTTTGTAATATTCAGTGCTATAGTTTAATTGGAGGAAGCATCTCAAAAAGTGATGGAGTAAAAAAAAAAAAAAAAAAATTCTGATTTACAAAAATAAAGTATCTAAGATCCGGGTTATTAAGTCTGTAAGGGTGTTTTAACACCTAGTGCCCTAAAACCAACTGGTTTGTGAGTCACTGGCCCAAAGCTCGCTACATGGATCAAAGATGCTGCAAAAAAAAATATATATATCTGAAGTCTGAGTAATTAAGTCTGTAGAGTGTTTTAACACCTGGTGCCCTAAAGCCAACTGGTTTGGGAGCCACCGACCTAAAGCTCGCTACATAGACGGAAGGTATTGTATATAAATAAAAAATAGAGAAAAATCAAAGAAAAAATCAGAGAAAAATCAGAAAATTATTCCATTGCTACAAAAAGGTGTGAAATCTGATAGAACTTTAGGACAAAAATATTACTCTCTTATCAACTGCACTCATGACTGTTGTGGGCAAAAATGAGTTGATTAATATTTTGTTAGCTGTGTATATGGAGAATGATAAAAATAATCGGAGAATTTACTTATTCGGTAATTTAGAAAGAAACAAAAAAACTAGTAACTTGGAGTAGAATTTTCACCTGATTAGTCACTAACTTCTTTATTCTCTTTTCGCTTGTCTTTTTGTTTGTGTGCATTAGTTTTACTAACTTTTTACTTTTGTAAAATGTTTGTGGGTATCATTGCTGTAAACCCTCACGAGACTACAACTCGTCCACTAGGGACACCTAGGGGTTTAAAGGCTTGTTGCATATGCTAAATGCAACCGTGATCCCTACGAAAGTGGCTTAGTTAAATTTTATTCATGTGTTATTTTTTTTTTGTTTTGCTCGAGGACTAGCAAAATGTTAGGTTTGGGGGTGTGATGAGTGGTATTTATACCACTATTTCTCACTCATTTAACCTAATGTTTTGTTTTGTTTCTCGAGATTTATGAATGTTTTGATGTGTTTTGTTGTTATTTTGCAGATAAATAAAGTTTGGACAGCACTGGAGGCAATTTGGGGCAAAATCGGACAAAAATACGTCAACATGAATATTTTCATCTTCTGCGCGTCGCGACGCTGGAGCATTTCGCGCCGCGCCGCCCAACATGCGCCGGTTTTGCTAAAATGCGCCGGGTCAACGGGTCAACAATTTGAAAAAGTTTGACTTTTGCTAACGTGCGCCGTGCCACGTGTCACCATCACAGAAGACTTGCTAACTTGCGCTGCCACGTGTCATCATCTCAACGGTGCCGACAATCATCATCTATGTTATCTTGCGCCAGGACACGTGTCAACATCTCAACGGCCTTACTAAAATGCACCCATGCCACGTGTCACGATCTGACGATGCCGACAATCTCACCTCAGAGTGACGTAAGCAATGACGTCATGAACAGTGCCACGTCATCGGATAAGATCTGAGCCGGTAAATCAGCAAGTGACATGTGTCACTGTAGCGCGCGTCGCGACGCGGAACCAGCGTTGCGACGCCCAGACCCCATCCGCGCCTATAAATAGCGCTCGAGATTTCCGTTTTTGTTGTACCATTTCCTCTCACTAATTCGATGTAATTAGGGAGTTCTTCTCTCTCTAAGTTCTTTTAATTTAGTTTTGTAATTTTTAATTACGTTCTGTAATAATAATAAGTTACTTTGTTTATTTTACAGTTTTTACTACTCATTATGAGGAGGTAACTTCCTTCTGTTAAGGTAAAAGGTAATTCTTTTACTATTACTTCTTAGATTATTCTCTCATAATTATAATATATTCAAAGTTTTAAATTGACTTAATCAGGATACCGCCAGATTGGTCGGTGGGTAATAAAATTCATATTCCGCCTTTATGGCTGGTTATTTTTTTGGTTCCGCCTTTATGGCTGGTTATTTTGGTTCCGCCTTTATGGCTGGTTTATATTAAAATGATTCCGCCTTTATGGCTGGTTGTTTTTAAACTGATTAAATCAAAATACCGCCTATATGGCTGGTTGATAATGTTTTGCAAAGCTTATATTATATTATGGGAGAAATCTAATTAGTATATAGTAGAAGTAATTCCTTTTACCTTAGCAATTTTATTTTAATTCACTTTCAGCATTTATTTACTGCATTTACTTTATGCAATTTTATTTTAAGTCTTTTAAGTTTTTAGCCCTAGTTATGTGTCGTAGCTAAGTTAGTTATCTAGGGTTGTGATGAATTTCAATTAAACCGGTTTATAAGGGTTAGATTATAGTTTGGGTAATTTAAAGATTTATTTATTGAGTCTTAACCTTAAAGCCTTTTTATTAACTGGCCATTAATAAAATTGATTAGGTAAACTTAAAATGAACTAGACATAGGGATTTTAAGTTTAAGACCTTAGACTCAATAGCTCACGATCTTCCTGGAGGATAGATAACCCTTTAATAGATTTCCTTACAGGATAGGAATATACCTGTCGGGCGGGGGTAGCCATAATTGGAACTTGAACTTAATGAATCTGGGTAATTTGGTTGACATAGGCATATGGTTCAATTGGATTATACTAGGTATTTGTAATTGACCATCGGAAGAGGCTTTTACATAATTTAGTGTTCCAGGTTATTAAATTGATATATTACTCAACTATAGGATAACTACTTCATCTTTTAAATAATATTGAAATAAATCGCAACCCTGGATAGTTTTTATAAATTGAATTTTTCATCATTTCACTTAAGCAAAAAATTATTTACTTGTTTTAAATTTAGAATCATCGCCTTTTTCCAACCAAATCAAATCAATTCGTTAGATACCAGTAAACAGTTAACCTCATAAAGATTAATAAGATAAGGTTTTAAGTCCTCGTGGGATCGATATTTTTTATACTACTTGAACGATACGTACGCTTGCGTTATACGTGTGTGTTTACGCCGGTCAGATACTCCCAAGATCTGGTGACTGGCTGACTGCAACGCTGCTATCCGGCTCCTCAAGCTCCGGTGTCTGTGGTTGACTGATCAGGTCACCAACCTGCAAAATTCAACACTGTTGTGGTGTGAGTAAGTAACTATGCTCATTCCTTGAGCGACATACACACACAAAGTCTGAATTCCGCTTCCGTGTTAATCTAAGTTGTCTATGTGACCATGCAATTATGTATAAGGTCTGAGCTAACTATCTAGTTCTTATCCATTTACAAACATGTTGCTTGTTACTGATCTTTTTATCTGATCACTCACATTCTTTAAATCTTGTTTCCTATTTACACTTCCACATCCATAACCTTATTCACTAAGTCAAGTTTTATCATGTTTCTGCTGCGCTACTCTGATATCTAAATACTTACCTGCTTATTCTTTTCTAATCTAGTTCGGACATTTATTATAATTAACTTTCTTTTATCTCATTGAAATATCATCAAATCGGAGTTATCAACTATTCTTACTTTCAAACATTTGTCACACCATCTTCAATGATGCATACATACATAAATTGTTGGATAATATGACTCATAGCGTCACTATTTGCACAGATCATTGTGTTGTTGTAGCAAATTAACTATGTGACAAGGAAATTGCACTCTCATCATTTGTGATTAGATCACCTTAGATATATAAATGAAGAGAGGTCCCTATGATTAGTTCCTGAACTGAGAATGATATGAGACAGTATCAGTCCCCGAAGGATTAATCATTAAATATCCCTAGCCGGAGTATTATCGAGACTGGACATCGATAATGCGGAATAGGCTAGTATTGCACTTGTGCGCGTTGTGAGGGCACAACGGCATAATTCTCATATATATATGTATTGGATACTTATGCAAGTGCGATAGGAGGTCGTGTTTCACCGATGGTACGGGAAACAGCTTCGCTCTGGATAGACCCCTCGGAATCCCATTGGTATTATGAATATGTGTCTATGGGAGGCCGAAATCAAGGTAGGTGTGTATAGTCTTAACCTGAGACTTACATCGCTAATGCTTACGACAATCGATATACTTTAGTTGAGGTCGTCTAGGACTCTAACCGGTTCTGTGTACGCCAATGCCGGGTATATTGAGAATCGTAGTGTATTGGATGTGATGTCAAGACGGAAGTATCACTCCAGTCATAGTGGAGATGATGTCACGCAGGATACGGTATTAGTGCTCTTAAGTGCTGCGCGGCCATCAGGATATTATGACAAGGTCATGTATATCCGATTATAGAGACTAGTTACCAGACATCCGACATGTGCTTCGTACGGGGCAGACACTTATCCAGCCCAGGCCTAGCACGTGACTATCCGATACTGGACCGATATACACAATACAATCGTATACTACGCTTGATACAGATCTTAATATTCTTAGATGGATATGTCCGGAGAATTGGGTAGACTTGGTGCTTTGCTAGGAGTCGACCTTGTCTCGTAAATCGGTAGAACGTAGTACTTGGTACATACGTGATTCGGATACTCCGACGACCGTATTTACTGCCAACTTATCCGGAGATCTCATGGGTCGCTTCCCGATAATCCACCGATGACGCACAACTCGCACTCTTGAATAATCTGGGATTATATAGAAGAGAGAGAAAATTAATCTAGGATTAATTACGGAGATATTTTATCTAGGATAAAATATCGTCTAAAGAGAGAGAATGATTAATTTGGAATTAATCGATAAATTAATATATTTGATATATTAAACGAAATTAGATTTCGACGCGGAATTAAAATTAGATTTTAATTCGGGCGAACGAATTAATTTAGAATTAATTCGTTAGCGACGTGAATAGTGAATTCGCTAGGCGTAATCATTTAATTACGACGCAACGGAAAAATCGTTAATTTGGAATTAACGAACCCGAGCCCGAGTGTGATTGCGAGCGCATTCGTATTTCGAATTCGAGTGCGGCATCGCAAGTCGCATCAAGCGTCAAATCATTAGTCGCATCAAGTGTCAAATCACTTGTCACTTTGAGTGATGTGATATGACAAGTTGTCACTTTGATAAAGTGATGTTGATGTGAATAGTGATAGATAAGATATGTGTACTTGATTGCTTTAATTGTTTGACTTTATTAAAGCAAATGAAATGCAAATTAAAGCTAAATGCATTTCAAATTCACAAAAGTGTATAAGATACACTTGAAATGAATTTCAAAGATAACCAACACACATCTTTCATCTCTCATTTTCTTTCTCTCATAGCACACGCCCAACACACAAAATGGACTGGTTTTGAACCAGAAATGCCGTGAGCTTCAAGGGAAGCAAGAGTGGGTTTTTGTGGCAAAAATCCAAGTGCTAGCACACTTACGAGTCTTGCGAAGGTGGTAGGGAGGTTCGACCATGAGCCGGGATCCGTCGGACGAGGCTTGGAGCTCCGTTTTCTCAGCTCAAATCTGAAATTCGTGGACAGTGGACTGCTGCAGTTCATGCGCCAAAGCAGTGCGTTTTTGGCCTTCGTTCGTCTCCAAATCGACTCAACCGATCGATGTGAGTATTCCGCTATCTCCGTTGGTGTATTCACGCATGTTTTCATAGCTTGTATGATCTTGGGACCTAGATTTAAACAACATAAATGTAATTATATTATCACGCACTATTATTCACAAAGAGTTCTTATATAAGCATATAACTCACACAGACATCATTCATAAATACATATAAACATAATAATGCTAACATGCGTTAATGTCGGCTATATGGATCTCAAATGGTTTCTAGAATGTGTGATCTATATGCATAACTTATGAATTGAACTATACTTTAACATGCTATGCTTTTTATAAAATACTTCTTGAAAATCTTTTCTGAAAAACTGTTTACTGAAAACTTTTTCTGAAAACTATTTTCTGAAAAACTCTATTTTACTTTTTCTTTCCAGAAAATCTCTTTGAAAATTGTATTTGTAGACAGAAATCTGTATCTTAGAAAACTGTTTTCTGAAAATCTGAAATCTCAAAACTACTTTTCTGAAAAATTGATATCTGAAATCTGAAATCCTTTTTCTGAAAACCAAATCTCCGCCCGTAGGCGCATCTCCGCCTGAAGGCGCATCTCCGCTCGAAGGCGCATCTCCGCCCGTAGGCGCATCTCCGCCCATAGGCTCATCTCTGCCCAAAGGCGCATCTCCGCCCGAAGGCTCATCTCCGCCCATGAATGTACCATCTGAGCGCTGAGGATCTAGGAGCGTCCCCTCAGTCCTCCACATGTGCACATGTGTCTAAATCCGTCAATTCCAATTAGTGTACAGCTGGGATGGGTCAAATCTCGAATCCCGAATCCATATGATATCCGTCAATTCCAACTGAATCTCAAGTTACATACTGGGGTGAGTTTTTCCCTCATGCCCCGAAAACATAAAACCATACTTTGTCTCTCAAAAATGTAAGAAACATCTTCTGAAGAACATTTCTTTGAAAACGGTTGAAACTTTTCTTTAAAACCTTTTTGAGTTTCAAAAACATTCTCATCTTTAACTTAATTTCTAAAAATCATAACATAAAAAAATATGCAGATGCATCTCATGCACATGCATTTATTCATATACAAGCACTCCTCTAAGCATATACAAAACTTATCTTTATATTCTATATACTTATTTATCATGCTTAAACTCGTTACATACATGCTACCCAAAATTACATCAATCCACGTTGGCATACTGAATTCATTTTCAAAATTAATCCACACACACACATAAATAAATATATTTATTCTAATGATACTATGCATTGACACTTCTAAAGCTTACACCTATAAACATTAATCACTGATTTCATGTTTATTTATAATATAATTTGTGTCATCTTTATAAATACATACAAGCTAATTATGTATTACACACATAATACTATTTATTCATACATCATTTTTCCAATCTTCAATATATACTCAATTTCATGCATATATATTCTAATTTATTATCAATAAACTACACAAGGTTCAAGGTCAAGCAAAATTATTTTCATAGCATTACTTCTAATATAGACTATTACACAGCATCAACAAGAACCAACAACCAAACTTTTTCCCTTACCAAAGTATGTTCGACTTAGGTACTAGATTACTCACTATCCAACTGCCATTACATACAACTCAACTATACTACAGTTCTAAATATAGACCAACACTCACCAAGAAACTCCCTTCTCTATTGCAGTTTCCACATTCGGCCATGACCTTTATTGCTCCCTAGAAATTTTCTCAGTTATCATGTTTTTCATACTCAAATCTTGTTCACTCAAGAACTAACCAGGTAGATTCATTTAACAGTTTTATCATATTTATCTAAGTTAACAACTCAAATAAAGCAAAGATCTAATTACTTCTTTGTAAAACCAATAAACTCAACAATTACTTTAAAGTGGAAGCAATCTAGTATGAAAGTCGACATAACAAAATTCTATTATTACTTTACCCTTTATTCGGCTTTAATAATAATTCATTAAGCTTTTGAACAACCATCTAATTAATTCACTCGTCATTTGCTCTGAAAGGTGAAACCTATGGCCTAAGTTACCGAATTATAAAATAATTGGAAATGAGTTGAATTCTCCAGGTTCATTATAATGATTACAACATATAATCGAGCTACTTTATCAATCGTGAACAGAGTACTTCCCTTAGTCAAATTTTCCCCTTGGCCGAGACCAAGAACCCTTATCCTATCCATCATTAATACCATATTTTTCTTTTTCTACAGTGTTAAGCAAATAAACCCAAATTCACCATTAAACTATTAAATCACACGAATCAAATTCAATCATCCATTAAAATCAGTAAACCCTTTAAACAAACATAACCCATTCACCATAATGTTATCCTCACCCAAACGCTACTGCCACCATACTCTTGTCACTGTCACAGTTTTAGTTTCGAATTTTGTTTACACAAAACACACATATTTTTCATAACTTACTTATTAATATTTCCAAGTTAACTACTCTTTCAATTCATACCTTAGTATCAACAGAAATCCCCAAATTCTAGGGTTCACAGCCTAATCTTTCCTAACTCTTTCCAATTCCTAACACAATTAATTTCTTACAATTTCAAGGTTGAAAATCAATTTTGATTTACAATACATACTTCTTCTTCATCATTATTAGTCAAAAACGAATTTGTTTATTCAAATCAAAGCAAATCCATAATCACCTAATTCAAGGAAATTACGCATAGAGTACTTACCATTAGCACTCATGATCAAAATCAAAATCGCAAGCCCAAACTCCCTTATCATCTTCTTTGTTCTGTCTTCCTCACATCTTGCTCTTGGCTTCTCTTCTTTCTTCGTATTTCTCTCTCTCTCTCTTCTCAATTTCTTCTTCTGTTTCCGTCCCTTTCTCTCTCTCTGTTTTTCTGCGTCTGTTGTTCTCTTCTGGTTTCCGTAGCTCTCTGTGTGTGTGATGATGAGCTGTGTGCGTGCGTGAGTGTGAACTTAGTGTGTGTTTCTTTTTTTTTTTCCTTTTTACACGTGTGGGCTATTAATATGTGTTGTGTCTACAATTTTCTAATTAAATGTGTGTGTATTAAAAGATATATAGGGTTTAATTATTTAATTTGTTAAATTCCAAGTTTAACCTTTCTAGTTAATTCTAAATTATTCTTCATCTTTTCTCTTATAATAATTCCCATTACTTCGTAAAAATAAATCTCGTGTTCAAACTCCGCTTTTCAAATGAAATTAATATTTATGCAAAAATGCTAAAATAACCCGGGATGTTACATTCACCCCCCCTTATATAGGATTCGTCCTCGAATCCTGACCTAGGCATACCGAATACGGCAACAAGCAAAGACTAGAAACCAAATGACAAGCAAAGATTGATATGGTCTAAATAAAACATATACTTATTGAGATAGTCAAATAGCCAGCAGCTGCAGTCACCGACACACATTAACCTATGCTCTGATACCATCTTTGTAACATTCCGCCTAAGCCAGGATGGCAGGAGACAGGCTACTCCTGACTCCATAAGCCTCTGACTCTTACGAAATTTCGGCATGACCTCTACTAAAAGTCATGCAACCTGGATCAAAGTCCAGCATTTCAATACAACCTATAGGGCCCAGACACAATATATCACTAACATAAGCAACTCAAGACAAAATATAATTGGGCTCCATGCCCGGAAATACGTAGAAACAAAAACTTTTACAAACTACACTTTATACAATTCAATTCTCTACAATTAGACTTATTATAACTTGACTCTGATACTCCCAGGACCTGGTGACTGGCTGACTGCAACGCTGCTATCCGGCTCCTCAAGCTCTGGGGTCTGTGTTGACTGATCAGGTCACCAACCTGCAAAACTCAACACTGTTGTGGTGTGAGTCATAAGACTCAGTAAGTAACTATGCTCATTCCTTGAGCGACATACACACACAAAGTCTGAATTCCGCTTCCGTGTTAATCTAAGTTGTCTATGTGACCATGCAATTATGTATAAGGTCTGAGCTAATTATCTAGTTCTTATCCATTTACAAACATGTTGCTTGTTACTGATCCTTTTATCTGATCACTCACATTCTTTAAATCTTGTTTCCTATTTACACTTCAACATCCATAACCTTATTCACTAAGTCAAGGTTTATCATGTTTCTGCTGCGCTACTCTGATATCTAAATACTTACCTGCTTATTCTTTTCTAATCTAGTTCGGACATTTATTATAATTATCTTTCTTTTATCTCATTGAAATATCATCAAATCGGAGTTATCAATTATTCTTTCTTTCAAACATTTGTCACACCATCTTCAATGATGTATACATACATAAATGTAATTATATTATCATGCACTTTTATTCACAAAGAGTTCTTATATAAGCATACAACTGACACAGACATCATTCATAAATACATATAAACATAATAATGCTAACATGCGTTAATATCGGCTATATGTATCTCAAATGGTTTCTAGAATGTGTGATCTATATGCATAACTTATGAATTGAACTATACTTTAACATGTTATGCTTTTTATAAAATACTTCTTGAAAACCTTTTCTGAAAAATTGTTTACTGAAAACTTTTTCTGAAAACTATTTGTTGACGGCTGATTTTGGTCTCAGGGGCAATAAGGGTTTTTTTACTCCCGAGATAATCCTCCTCAAACTGTGAATTTATTTTGTTTATGGGAAACCAAAAGCAAATTTGGCAAAAGATAAGTAAATTCACCAATCAACAAAGAGATTTAACATGGTTCGGTGGATCAGATCCAACATACATCCACGGGCACAGAACAGACGATGTTTTATTACCGAAATATGTTTCTCAGATCTGTTTTGTGTTTACAAGTCTAATTCTCTCTTGTTCTCTTCTCAACTCTCAACTTTTTTTTCTCTCAACTCTCAACTCTCAATTCTCAACTCTCAACTCTTAATTCTCAACTCTCAACTCTCAACTCTCAACTCTACCTTATAAGCACGCTTTCCCCTCCTATTTATAATAGCAAAGAAACAGTTTTCCTTTTCCCATAAGGATTCCTAGTTGAAACTACCTTCACTTCCTTTATCATATTAGGACACTGACTTATCATTTTTTCCCCATGAAAGTAGGATAACTTATCTTCTTATCCGTAGGAATAGGATGTCCTATCTTCTGGAGCATATCTCGCCATATTCTCGGTCTTAATGAGGTCGGTCATAATGGTCTTTTGAACTGAGAATGTTGCTATCGATCTGATAATGCCCGACCATCCGGTCTGGAGTGGTCGGTTACCGATCATAAAGTGCTCGGCCTCTTACTGTTGGCTTTTAGTGGTCGGGTCGGTATTAATGATCCTGACCAAGAAGGGAATTACCTTTTTACCCCTGCCGTACTACTTAAATATCATAGGACCTAAAAATACCATCATATGTCCCATAGTTCTCGGTTCCAACGAGTTATACAAGTTGGTGCCGGGAACTATATAAAAAAAACAATACTCTTGACGGACTGATGGCTGACCTTTTTTTTTTACATGTTTCTTTTCCACTTTTTATCTTTCATAATCTGCTCCGAATAATTTCCTACGAACGATCACTCGAGGCCCGACCATGAGGGGACAACCCGAGCCGGAAATTAGATCATGCTGTGGGACTTAATCCGACTCCGAGCTGGGAGAAACACTTGGCTCTGGGGGAATGTTACGTCCCCAGTCCAAAGAGACAGACTCGGTGGGACGTAACCCGACCCCGAGCTGAGAGAAACCCTTGGCTCTGGGGTAATGTTACGTCCCCTGTCCAAAGAGACAGACTCGGTGGGACGTAACCCGACCCCGAGCTGAGAGAAACCCTTGGCTCTGGGGGAATGTTACATCCCCAGTCCAAATAGACAGACTCGTTGGGACGTAACCCGACCTCGAGCTGAGAGAAACCCTTGGCTCTGGGGGAATATTACGTCCCTAGTCCAAAGAGACAGACTCGGTGGGACGTAACCCGACCCCGAGCTAAGAGAGGCACTTGGACCTGGGGGAATGATGCATCCCTAGTCCAAAGGAGCTGACTCGGTGGGACGTAACCCGACCCCGAGCTGGGAAAGGCACTTGGACCTGGGGGAATGATGCATCCCTAGTCCAAAGGAGCTGACTCGGTGGGATGTAACCCGACCCCAAGCTGTTGGCACACAAGGCCTCGGCGGAACAAATCCAGCCCCGAGCCTACACCACGAAACCTCGGCGGAAAAAATCCAGCCCCGAGCCGGTGGCACACAAAGGGATCGGCGGAACAAATCCAGCCCCGAGCCAGTGGCACACAGAGGCCTCGGCGGGACAAACCCAGCCCGGAGCCTACACCACGAAACCTCGGCGGAACGTATCCAGCCCCGAGCCGGTGGCACACAGAGGCCTCGATGGAACAAATCCAGCCCCGAGCCTACACCACGAAACCTCGGCAGAACGAATCCAGCCCCGAGCCGGTGGCACACAGAGGCCTCGGCGGGATAAACCCAGCCCCGAGCCTGCACCACGAAAACTTGGTAGAACGAATCCAGCCCGAGCCGGTGGCACACAGTGGCCTCGGCGGGACAAACCCAGCCCCGAGCCTACACCACGAAACCTTGGCGGAACATATCCATTCCTGAGCCGATGGCACACAGAGGCCTCGGCGGGACAAACCCAGCCCCGAGCCTACACCATGAAACCTCGGCGGAACGAATCTGACCCCGAGCCGGTGGCACACAGAGGCCTCGGCGGAACAAATCCAGCCCCGAGCCTAAACCACGAAACCTCGACGGAACGAATCGGGCCCCGAGCCGGTGGCACACAGGTCGACGGAACAAATCCAGCCCCGAGCTTAATAGATGCAAGTCATGGGGTAGTTACGCTCCGGCTTCGGGAGTTTGATCCTACCACGAAGGGTTCACGCGCTCCCTCATACACTTCATCCCTTGACGTAGTCCTGATCCTAAAAAATGAAGTGAGTCGGGTCGGATCACTTCTGCCCGGGATTTTTATGATAGCACCTGTGATTGGCGGGCCACGGATTTGGTGCCTTTCCTGATCTCAGATCATTCCTTCGCATTGTATATCCCCAAAATTTTGAATACGACTTTCAAGTCGGTCGGTTTCTGGAGGAGCCTGACCAGAACCTTCAGTCCGTCTGCTGCTCCATCGACCAGAATCAGGTTCAGGTGGGGCCGCTTGACCAAAGATTTCGCTTCGCCTAGCACCACTGCCCCATCGATCCTCGGATTGATAAGGTTGCGATTGCCTTGCACTGGCAACTTCAGTTTTCCCGCGCAGGTGCCTGGGAACATATTTTCCAGGGGCCGGTGCAGCTACTGTTGCAGCGGGAACATCAGCTGTTCCAGACTCCAATGCATGAACATGAGGCTCGTAAGGTTTAGTAGCCCCATCAGATGACCTTCCCAATAGTGCTTCTCTTCTGAGCCGTTCTTTTTCTTCCAGCTCTCGCTTTCTTTGCCTCTGTTTTTCAGCAATCTCATCCAATTTTGCCTTGCGTTCAGCTTCTTCCTTTCTTCGTCTCTCAGCCTCTTCGCGCTTACGAGCTTCTTCCTCCTCACGTAGCTTTTCCTGCAACAACCTTTCTTCTTCTTTTCGCCTTTCACGGTCTTGTCTCTCCATTTCTTTCCTTATTTGTTCTTCCCTCTTTCACCTCAAAATATCTTGTTTTTCTAGCTCTTTTCGTATCATTTTCTCATGTGCTTCAAATTCACGGGCTATTCTCGCCTCCTCATTCTTGCGTTTTTTTTTATCCGTGACATGTCCTCATCATGGGTGACTCTCATATCAGATGAAATAAATGCATTGTCCATTTCTGAAAATGGGCGGCCACCAACATGAGCATCCATGGCACCACTCATAAAGGAGTTTTTCCGTGAAACATTTTCATAATCACCCGAAACAGATGGCAAGAGGTGGCTCTTCCTGCCTTGATGAGATGCAAGATTTAAGTTAGGCAACTGACCATCAGCAGGTGAACCATAGTGGTGAGATGAGGCAGCTTTCTCATGTATCTCAGTCCTAACAGTTGGTTGCTCTGGAAGAAACTTGTATTCATGAAGAGTCCTCTTGGGACCCTGAGGTTGAACCGTGAACATATCCTTGACTGGTTTCAAATTAAGTCTTTTATATTCTTTGGCCTCGAAAGAGCGTTCAGGATGCTTCGACTGCCCCACTGTTGCTTCACCTATAGGTCTACCAAAAGCATCAGACGGCAAGGAATCAAACTCTATGACGAGAATGGGCCCATCCTCTCTCAACGGCTCCCCCAATTGAGCCTCCACAAAAGTAATAGCTCTCACCTCCGCTATACTCTTAAGCGTCGGAGGAAGCATTGACATTGGCGCCATAGACCCCTCATGGTACCTCTGAACTGCCGCACCTCCTCCCACCAACTCACTTCCTGCCAATTCTTTTCTGCCATTTGGCATAAGTGGCTGAGAAACTTTCGGCTGCTGCTTCACACTTGGCGCCTTCTGGTCCTTCAAACGCCGATGACAGAACCGCATCTGTAGCTGCCGGTTCGATAACCTTAACTTCGCCGATAATTCCGCCCTCACCGCTTCGGACGGATAAGCTTCAACTGCATAAGTATTTTCAAGAATCTGAAGCTGAGAAGCATTCTTCATCTTGCGCTTAGTCTTAACTTCACCTTCCGGTGGCTTCTTCTTCTTCTTCTTCTTCTCTCTCCAGTTTTCGGACCTGAATATTTACGTTAATTTTCTCCTCCCTCTCCACCTTGCGCCTGTCGAACTCAGATCTGCGACGGTTCAGAGCTCTTTCCTGGAATATGTTCTTGTTATCCATCATGGATTTTATCAAGGCTTGATGTTTCTCCCTATCTTTCCTCATATTTTCCTCTATTTTCTCCATCCATTCTGCTGTTGAACTCCCCAATGACTGGTGATTTCCACCTTCTGCCATCGTCTTAATACGTGAACCGCTTTTTGTTGGATTCCCCACAGACGGCGCTAACTGTTGACGGCTGATTTTGGTCTCAGGGGCAATAAGGGTTTTTTTACTCCCGAGACAATCCTCCTCAAACTGTGAATTTATTTTGTTTATGGGAAACCAAAAGCAAATTTGGCAAAAGATAAGTAAATTCACCAATCAACAAAGAGATTTAACGTGGTTCGGCGGATCAGATCCAACCTACATCCACGGGCACAGAACGGACGATATTTTATTACCGAAATATGTTTCTCAGATCTGTTTTGTGTTTACAAGTCTAATTCTCTCTTGTTCTCTTCTCAACTCTCAACTTTTTTTTTCTCTCAACTCTTAACTCTCAATTCTCAACTCTCAACTCTCAACTCTCAACTCTCAACTCTCAACTCTCAACTCTCAACTCTCAACTCTACCTTATAAGCACGTTTTCCCCTACTATTTATAATGGCAAAGAAACAGTTTTCTTTTTCCCATAAGGATTCCTAGTTGAAACTACCTTCACTTCCTTTATCCTATTAGGACACTAACTTATCAATTTTTCCCAATAAAAGTAGGATAACTTATATTTTTATCCGTAGGAATAAGATGTCCTATCTTCTGGAGCATATCTCGCCATATTCTCGGTCTTCATGAGGTCGGTCACAATGGTCTTTTGAACTGAGAATGCTGCTATCGATCTGATAATGCCCGACCATCCGGTCTGGAGTGGTCAATTACCGATCATAAAGTGCTCGGCCCCTTACTGTTGGCTTTTAGTGGTCGGGTCGGTATTAATGATCCTGATCAAGAAGGGAATTACCTTTTTACCCCTGTCATATTGCTTAAATATCATAGGACCTGAAAATACCATCAACACTATTTTCTGAAAAACTCTATTTTACTTTTTCTTTCCAGAAAATCTCTTTGAAAATTGTATTTGTAAACTGAAATCTGTATCTTTAGAAAACTGTTTTCTGAAAATCTGAAATCTCAAAACTACTTTTCTGAAAAACTGATATCTGAAATCTGAAATCCTTTTTCTGAAAACCAAATCTCCGCCCGTAGGCGCATCTCCGCCCGAAGGCGCATCTCCGCCCAGGAATGTACCATCTGAGCGCTGAGGATCTAGTAGTGTCCCCTCAGTCCTCCACATGTGCACATGTGTCTAAATCCGTCAATTACAATTAGTGTACAGCTGGGATGGGTCAAATCCCAAATCCCGAATCCATATGATATCCGTCAATTCCAACTGAATCTCAAGTTACATACTGAGGTGAGTTTTTCCCTCATGCCCCGAAAACATAAAACCATACTTTGTCTCTCAAAAATGTAAGAAACATCTTCTGAAGAACATTTCTCTGAAAACAGTTGAAACTTTTCTTTAAAACCTTTTTGAGTTTCAAAAACATTCTCATCTTTAACTCAATTTCTGAAAATCATAACATAAAAAAATATGCAGATGCTTCTCATGCACATGCATTTATTCATATACAAGCACTCCTCTAAGCATATACAAAACTTATCTTTATATTCTATATACTTATTTATCATGCTTAAACTCGTTACATACATGCTGCCCAAAATTACATCAATCCACGTTGGCATACTGAATTCATTTTCAAAATTAATCCACACACACATATAAATAAATATATTTATTCTAATGATAGTATGCATTGACACTTCTAAAGCTTACACCTATAAATATTAATCACTGATTTCATGTTTATTTATATTATAATTTGTCTAATCTTTATAAATACATACAAGCTAATTATGTATTACACACAAATATTATTTATTCATACATCATTTTTCCAATCTTCAATATATACTCAATTTGATGCATATATATTCTAGTTTATTATCAATAAACTACACAAGGTTCAAGGTCAAGCCAAATTATTTTCATAGCATTACTTCTAATATAGACTATTACATAGCATCAACAAGAACCAACAACCAAACTTTTTCCCTTACCAAAGTATGTTCGACTTAGGTACTAGATTACTCATTATCCAACTGCCATTACATACAACTCAACTATACTACAGTTCTAAATATAGATCAACACTCACCAAGAAACTCCATTCTCTCTTGCAGTTTCCACATTCGGCCATGACCTTTATTGCTCCCAAAAAATTTTCTCAGTTATCATGTTTTTCATACTCAAATCTTGTTCACTCAAGAACTAACCAGGTAGATTCATTTAACAGTTTTATCATATTTATCTAAGTTAACAACTCAAATAAAGCAAAGATCTAATTACTTCTTTGTAAAACCAATAAACTCAACAATTACTTTAAAATGGAAGCAATCTACTATGAAAGTCGACATAACAAAATTCTATTATTACTTTACCCTTTATTTGGCTTTAATAATAATTCATTAAGCTTTTGAACAACCATCTAATTAATTCACTCGTCATTTGCTCTGAAATGTGAAACCTCTGGCCTAAGTTACCGAATTATAAAATAATTGCAAATGAGTTGAATTCTCCAGGTTCATTATTATGATTACAACATATAACCAAGCTACTTTATCAATCGTGAACAGAGTACTTCCCTTAGTCAAATTTTCCCCTTGGCCGAGACCAAGAACCCTTATCCTATCCATCATTAATACCATATTTTTCTTTTTCTACAGTGTTAAGCAAATAAACCCAAATTCACCATTAAACTATTAAATCACACGGATCAAATTCAATCATCCATTAAAATCAGTAAACCCTTTAAACAAACATAACCTATTCACCATAATGTTATCCTCACCCAAACGCTACTGCCACCATACTCTTGTCACTGTCGCAGTTTTAGTTTCTTATTTTGTTTACACAAAACACACATGTGGGCTATTAATATGTGTTGTGTCTAGAATTTTCTAATTAAATGTGTGTGTATTAAAAAATATCTAGGGTTTATTTATTTAATTTGTTAAATTTCAAGTTTAACCTTTCTAGTTAATTCTACATTATTCTTCATCTTTTCTCTTATAATAATTCCCATTACTTCGTAAAAATAAATCTCGTGTTCAAACTCCGCTTTTCAAACGAAATTAATATTTACGCAAAAATGATAAAATAACCCGGGATGTTACAGGTTTTAACTAGTTTATATATTATAATTAAGGGAGATTAATCTAAATATTAGTAATAAAAGTTTTACCTTTAACCCCAGCAAAGGGGAGTTACCTCCTCATTACTGAAAAGTAAAAACTGAAAATTAAAGAAAGAAAAGTATTGTGCGTAAAAGTAAATTGCGGAAAGTAAAAACTGAAAGTAAAGAAAAGAAAGTGCGAAAACGGAAATTAATTACTGAAAACTGTAAATAAACAAACAATATACAATCTTCTTAGTATTCTTAAGGAATTTCTTAGAAGAAAGTATGAATTTACAAATGAAATGGCTTGGTATTTATAGGCAAAATTTTTCCTCCATCAAATCATCCACCAAATCCATTATTAATTGCTCCACTAATTGCTCCACTAATTGCTCCACCAAATCCATTATTAATTGCTCCACTAATTGCTTATCATGTTTGGTGGTGATTTGATAATTTTTATTATTTATTTATTAATTTATTTTTTGCTTTGAAAACGACTTTAATAATTACACACAACATACTTCTGGATGGTTCATCAATTTCGGGCATGAAATCTTCAGAATTTGAAATTATTTGGTCTTTCAAAGTTGTAGATCTTTAAGTCTTCTTTAATCTGGAACTTGAATCAGCTCAAAAACTTGACCGGTGCGTAATCACACGTGTATAACGCAAGCGCACGTATCGTTCAAGTAGTATAAGAAGTATCGATCCCACGAGGGCTTAATAACTAATCTATTAATTTTATGAGATCAAATGATTACTAGTATCTAACAGGTTGATTGATTGATTTGAAATGGTGATGATTTTGAATTTAAAAATAAGTAAATAAAATTGCGCGAAAGTAGGATTAAGAAAATTCAATATTAGGAAACTATATAGGGTTGTGAATCTTCAAATATCATTTTAAAGATGAACTGGTTATTTCATTTTTGTGTAATATATCGGTTTACTAACCTGGAACACTAAATTATGTGAAAGCTTCTGTCAATGGTCAGACGCAAATACTCGGTATAACCTAATTGAACCATAAGTCTATGTCAACCAAATTACCTGGATTCATTAAGTTTAAGTTCCAATTATGGCTACCCCCGCCCGACATGTATATGTCTATCCTGTAAGGAAATCTATTAAAGGGTTATCAATCCTCAAGGAAGATCGTTGGCTATTAAGTCTAAGGCTGAAACCTAAAATTCCTTTGTCAAGTTTATTTTAGATTTACCAGATCAATCTTATTAGTGGCCAATTAACAAGACGCATTAAGCTTAAGACTTAATAAGTAAACCTTTAAATTACCCAAACTATAAAATAACCCCTTATAAACCGGTGATATTAGAATTCATCATAACCCCAGATAACTAACTTAGTTACGACACATAACTAGGGCTAGTAAAAACTTAAATAAAATAAAAGACATAAAGTAAATTGTTGAAAAGTAAATCGCTGAAAAGAAAATGACGGAAAGTAAATGCTGAAATTAAATACTGAAAATTAAATGCTGAAAAGAAAATGGTGAAAGTAAATTACAGAAAAGTAAATGCTGAAAGTAAATTGCTGAAAGTAAATTGCTGAAAAGTAAATGCTAAAAGTAAATTGCTGAAAAGTAAATAAAGTAAAAGTACATTAAACGAAAATGTTGAGGTAAAAGGATCCAATTTTATTACTTCTATTTTAGATATCTCTCTTAATATAAATTTTCCATGATAATTACCAACCAGCCATATAGGCGGTATCCAGATTAAGTCAAATTAATAATTAATTACCAACCAACCAATCAGGCGGTATCCAGTTTAGTCAGGTTAAAACCAATTTAAATAATTACCAACCGACCAATATGGCGGTATCCTCGTTAAGTCAGGTTTTAACTAGTTTATATATTATAATTAAGGGAGATTAATCTAAATATTAGTAATAAAAGTTTTTCCTTTTACCCCAGCAAAGGGGAGTTACCTCCTCATTATTGAAAAGTACAAACTTAAAATTAAAGAAAGAAAAGTACTGTGCGTAAAAGTAAATTGCGGAAAGTAAAAACTGAAAAGTAAAGAAAAGAAAGTGCGAAAGCGAAAATAAATTACTGAAAGCTGTAAATAAACAAAAAAGATACAATTTTCTTAGTATTCTTAAGGAATTCCTTAGAAGAAAGTATGAATTTACAAATGAAATGGCTTGGTATTTATAGGCAAAATTTTACCTATATCAAATCATCCACCAAATCCATTATTAATTGCTCCACCAAATCCATTATTATTTCCTCCACTAATTGCTTATCATGTTTGGTGGTGATTTGATAATTTTTATTTTTTATTTATTAATTTATTTTTTTCTTTGAAAATGACTTTAATAATTACACACAACACACTTCTGGATGGTTCATCAATTTCGGGCATGAAATCTTCAGAATTCGAAATTATTTTATTTTTCCACGTTGTAGATCTTTAAGTCTTCTTTAATCTGGAACTTGAATCATCTCAATCCGATATCGGAGTAAAACGTTATGCCCAAAATACGACAGATGTGCAAAATTGGAATTTCCAAAACTGCACTTCGTTAAAACGCCCTTTCAAGTTTCCAATCTCCAAAATTAATATGTCAAGTCCAATTTTTGCCCTTATTTGACCCACATTTTGTCCTAAATGATTTCATTGTGTCCCAATATTATTTTATCTGCAAAATAATCTAAAACACATCAAACCGTTCATCAAACCCGAGAAACTAAACAAAATATTAAGTAAAAGGGGCGGTAAATATTGATATATTTTCCGCTCATCAGACATCAAGCCAGTAGGATGGAGAAACCCCATCGGAATAGGGAATGAATCCGTGCATATATGCATACACGTCGCATACAGACAATTTTAGTCTGGTGTTCGTAGGCTTTGAAGAAAAAGAAAAAGAGGCGAAGATGAGAAACTCCTCGGGAATGAGGACGAGCAAGCCGGGAATGGCACTCCGGGAATGGAGAACAACCTCAAGAATGAGGACGAACAACCTCGGGAATGAGGATGAGCAACTCCTCGGGAATGAGGACGAGCAAGCCGGGAATGGCACTCCGGGAATGGAGAATAACCTCAGGAATGAGGACGAGTAAATCCTCGGGAATGAGGAGGAGCAAGCTGGGAATGACACTCCAAGAATGGAGAAAAACCTCGGGAATGAGGACGAGAAACTCCTCAGGAATGAGGACGAGCAAGCCGGGAATGGCACTCCAAG
Source organism: Zanthoxylum bungeanum (assembly GCA_019454045.1). Classification (NCBI taxonomy): domain Eukaryota; kingdom Viridiplantae; phylum Streptophyta; class Magnoliopsida; order Sapindales; family Rutaceae; genus Zanthoxylum; species Zanthoxylum bungeanum. The sequence continues at coordinate 19,642 of SKCR01028783.1, read as the reverse complement.
AATGGAGAACAACCTTGGGAATGAGGATGTGTAACTCCTTGGGAATGAGGACGAGCAAGCCGGAAATAACCTCGAGAATGAGGACAAATCAACTCAGTTCGGGAATAAATCCTAGAGATAAAAGAATCTCACACCCATCATGGTTCAGGAATAAATCCTAGGGGTCGAAGTACCTCGCCATCAACTCAACTCAGATCGGGAATAAATCCCAGAGATCGAAGCATCTCACACCCAGCATGGTTCGGGAATAAAGCCCAGGGGTCGAAGCATCTCGCCATCAAATCAACTCAGTTCAGGAATAAATCCTAGAGATCGAAGCATCTCACAGGGATGAATCCCAAGGGTCGAAGCACCTCGCCATCAAATCAACTCAGTTCGGGAATAAATCCCAGAAATCGAAGCATCTCACACCCAACATGGTTCGGGAACAAATCCCAAGGGTCGAAGCACCTCGCCATCAACTCAACTCAGTTCGGGAATAAATCCCAGAGATCGAATGCATGGTTCGGAAAGAAATCCCAAGGGTCGAAGCACTCGCCATCAACTCAACTCAGAGATCGAAGCATCTCACACTAGCAGCGAAACAACAGGTAAGTCTGGCAATGGCTGACGAACCAGATAAGTAAAAATACATGCATGACTTTGATAGGGTTGTCACTGTCACACACTGCACAAGCCTCATCAAAGTGGGGGCGATTGTAGGCAATATATTTTTTCATGAGCCAATGATGAGACTCGTATGGAAGCACTACCTGAAAAGTTGCAGAAGTTGCAAAAAATGAATGCTTGAAGGAAAGAAAACATCTAAAATTAGCCTCTCATCGGATTCAAACTCACTAGCCAGCCTCAGATTCACTCATTCAGTTTCTGTTTCAAACCTCAGCCTCGGCCCATCAACCCAGCCTCAGCCCAAATCCATCCATACGCCCAGAGCCCATGCAGCCTACACCAAACACCAAGCCCATGCAGCCCACGCCCAACACCACATAATCGGCCCATGAACCCATGCAATCCATCCAAATCCCATGCAATTCACATGTCAAAATCCCTTCATCAACACATTCTAATTTAAGAAAAGTTGGATCCCATCCTTGCCAAATCAACAAGATTTGAGATATCCTCACACCAAATATATAAGATCTTGTTCCCTAAATAAATTGAGAAGATATTTTCCAATCAATTTGATTTATTTTCCTATTTGGAGATCCTTTCAAAACATTATAAAAGGGACACTTTCTCATCATCAAAAAGGAGGCTTGAATCAGCCAAACAACTTGAAAACCCTAAGGCTCCTTCTATTCTCTTCTTTAACGGCAAAACCACAAAAAAAAAACCCTAAGCTTCTATTCTCTTCTTGGACGGTAACCCTAGAAGACCAACCACCTTCATCGAAAAACAAAAACAACAAAACAACGAACCATCGTCACCAAAACTGAAACAAGAACAACCAAAAACAACCAGCCAAGAATCTCCAAAACACCGAAACAGAACAACCATAAACAACCATCCAAGAACCAACCGAATCACCCAAGAACAACCAACCAACCGAAATAGACCACCAAAATCACTGAAATAGTTTGCCAAAAATAGTGAACCAAAACAACCGAAACAGACCACCAAAACCAACCGAAATAGTGAACTAAAATCACCAAAACAGTGAGCCAAAAACACCAAAAATAACAAAGAAACCAAACATAAAAAAAAAACCAGCAAAACAGTGAAGCAAAAAAATCGAGAAGAAAATAGCCAACAAAACAACCAAAACAGCAGCCAAAACAACCAAAAAATAGCAACCAGAAAATAGCAAAACAGCAACTAGAAACAGCAAAATAGTAACCAGAAAATAGCAAACAACAACCAGAAAACAGCGAACCATCAACCAAAAATAGCGAACCAACAGTCCTTTCGGCGACGGCCTAACACACTTCCGAGAAAGCAACTTAAAAGGTAAGACCTGAGGGCACCCTTACCATATTTATTTTCATAGTTCCGGACGCTGCAAGCCTGGCTGGACATGAAATACGTTCAGCCGGGTATGCGAAGTCCTACATCAAAGACGGCCAAATTTCCGGTCACATTTTTTCTTTCCTTTATTTTGTTATTTATCTTTTTTATCTATTCATCGTTATTTTACTATTCCGCTTTTATTTTGTTATTTATCTCTTTATTCACTTTTACTGTTATTTTATTTCGCCTTTATTTTATATACGTTTGCTCATATTGATGATTATCCGTACATGCATGGTTATATTTATTTATGTCCATTTATATTGCATTGATGATTATGCATGTTATTATCCCTTGTGGTATATCGGATGGAAACCCAGACGTAAATTCCGTAGCCGAATCCGAATGGACGATAGTGCGGTTTGTACTTGGGATACAACTCCACGTTCCACTCGGAAAATACTCACATATGCGTGATTAACCCATTTTTTGTTTTCCATTTATTTATTGACGTTTTTTCTGCTTTTGATTATTTATTATGATTTTTGTTATCGCATCTCGTATTTCTTATTTAATATGCTTTTGGAACTATGTTATTGTGATTATAATTTTACTTGGGTATGATATTGCATTTTTATTCACTTTTATATATGAATTGCATTACGACTTGGCTATACCATTGTGTGAACCCGTCCATTATACTAGCATAAGTAAGGGACCATTTTGAACCCAATGGTTTGAGGTCTTCCATTGCGAGGGGTGAGTGCGGCCTTAAATCTTTCCCAGTTCACACTGGGTGGCGACTAATTTATTCTCCGGTTTAGTCCCCTGCGGGCTACTCCGTACTCTCTATGGGCTACGAGCCCAATAGTGTTGTGGTCGCCGAACATCATAGGCATATCGTTAAACCCCGCTTCGCTCCAACAGAGTCTATGTACTCTAACTCAGTCTTGGAACTTGTAGACAAACCAGATGAGTGGATCTACAAGAGAAAACGAGGAGTGGATAGGAAGGTACAGACCTTCAAGGTTAGGCTAGTGGCCAAGGGTTATACCCAGAAAGAGTGAGTTGACTATGATGAGACTTTCTCGCCAGTAGCCATGCTAAAATCCATCCGCATTCTTCTTTCCATTGCCACATATTATGACTATGAGATTTGGAAAATGGACGTCAAGAGTGCATTCTTGAATGATAATCTTGATGAAAGTATCTATATGGTACAACCAGAGGGGTTCATAGCCCAAGGTCAATAGCAAAAAGTTTGCAAGCTGTAAAGATCCATTTATGGACTTAAGCAAACATCTTGATCTTGGAACATAAGATTTGATACTACGATCAAGTCTTATAATTTTGAGCAGAACGTCGATGAGCCTTGTGTCTATAAGCGCATCATTGATGGTAATGTGGTTTTTCTCATTTTGTACATCATTGATATTTTACTCATTGGGAATGATGTAAAGATATTATCGGACGTGAAAATCTGGCTAGCTAATCAATTCCAAATGAAAGATTCATGATAGCAAGAGACGACTGCTAGCAATGTCTCAAGCATCCTATATCGACAAGATTCTTGTGCGATTTGGAATGTAGAATTCCAAGAAAGGTAATTTACTTGTCAGACTTGGAATTCATTTGTCGAAGGAATAGTCTTCTAAGACACCTCAAGGAGTGGAAGAAATGAGACATATCACATATGCCTCAGCGATTGGAAGTCTTATGTATGTTATGTTATGCACGAGACCGACATCTACTTTGTAGTGGGAATATCAGTAGGTTTCAGTCCAACCCAGGATTGGATCATTCAATGGCTGTGAAACATATTCTCAAGTATCTTTAGAGAACGAGAAATTATAAGCTAGTATATTCTAGTGAGGATATGATCCTAAAGGGATATACAGACTCTGACTTTCAAACCGATGTCGATTCTAGGAAATCAACATCCAGATCAGTGTTCACCATAGGTGGTGGGACCATTGTGTGGAGAAGGATAAATCAATCTTGTATTGCTGACTCCACCATAGAGGCTGAATATGTAGCAGCTAAGGAAGCAGTTTGGCTCTATAAGTTATTGGGAGATCTGGAAGTTGTTCCAGATATAGATAAACCACTCACACTTTATTGCGATAATAGTGGTGTTGTGGCGAATTCCAAGGAACCAATAAGCCACAAGAAGGGAAATCATATAGAGAGAAAATATCATCTCATCATGGAGATAGTGCAGAGAGGAGACGTTTCTGTCACACATATTACATCCGAAGAAAACCTGGTTAATTCATTTATAAAGACCTTATCGGCTAAAGTTTTTGAAGGTCACCTAAAGGGTTTATGATTACATGATATGTCATATTTTCTCTAGTTCAAGTGGGAGATTGTGTGGATATATGCCCTAGAGCTTCATGTATTGTAAAAAGAATTATTTATTGAAATAATAGATGCATTATTCATTTATCAAAATTATTTGATTTAAATCGCATATTGTAAATTATCTTGTTTACCCTTGATTACTCTAGTGCTTTCAGACTTAGTGTATGAGTGATACACAATAGGATTTAAGTCTGAAGTTAGTAATCTAAAATAGTCCATAGAGATCAAGTAAAACATGTACTTTATTTGTGATTTATCTATAGGTATGGTCCATTATATACTTGTATAACGACATTGATCCGGGATCGTTCATGTAGTGACATGAGAATAGAGGAACCTTGTATGATGTGATCATATAGGACTGGACCAAGATAGAAATGAATATCTTATAATATCTATTAATTGAAGAAATTCATTTTATCTACTAGATGGTCATATATGGATTGATCTTAATCCTGAGTGTACTATGAACTCCTGCATGGCAGGCTATATCCTTTGATTTACTAAGGTGAGGTTGATGTAGCAGTCCCGGCCAATAACTACGTAATTTGGGGATATGGTTTGGTATGTAGCTGGAAACGTTTTACATAGAGATGAAGTTCACCCATTCTTACGAGAAGTAGAAGAGTATTTCTCTTAAGGGTTGATTCGGTACTTGAATAATTAGAGCGCTCAAGTCTTTCTTCTACGAATAGAAAGATTAATATTCATAATAGTTATGAATTAATTGTTTATTAGAGAATCAATGTACTAAAGGTATAAAATAATTATAGGGGTATAATGAATTTATGACCCGGCTCTAATTATGAGATATTCATGAAGGGCCAATATGTATGTAATGATTATATTGATGGACACCGAAGTTGTTCGGCTTATATTTTCCATCTACGACAATGAGAGTTCAACTTCGAGTTTTTAGTGGAATAACGCGAAGTTAATAATTCAGAATATTTGATTAAAGAGTTTAATTAATATTTCGAGATTATTGGAGCTCGGAATTATAGGTCCATTTGGTCCCCGTGCTAGCTCGATTAACTGTAGAAAACCTAATATAATTGGATTGTATAATTATATACTCATATATATATATATATATATATATATATATATATTTATATATTATTAATAATATTAATAATATAATTTGTCACAAATAAAAACTATATTAAATGTGTTTAATATAATATTTTCTAGAATTATATGATTATGAGATAATCAAGGTAGTAATAATTATGAGATAATTATTACATCATAATTAAGGTAATTACATCATTATTATGATAATGGTTTTTAAAATCTCTTGGAGACAAGACCATATGGCTTGCCATACTCTCCAATAATTTAAGTCTATTAGATATGACATAAATACATAATTGCTTTGTCATTAGTGGTTCACTTCTTATGCTTTGGTATGGACTCCACTTTAGTGTGTTTGCCATTACAAGATAACATTAGTGGCTTAATAACAAGAGTAGTTGGCTTGATTGAAAGAATAAAATCCTGAATTTTTTCCACTCAATGGTTGAGAGAATGAAGGTTATCTAAACATATACACAAGAGTTGTGAGAGAGTAAAATCAAGCTATTTCTCAAAGTGTTGAGAAGAAAGCAAAGAAAAGAAAAATTCATAATTTTCTCAAGTGTTGAGAAGAGAAAGAAAAAGAGTGAGTTAGATCTTCATCTTTTTCACTAACTCTTTCTAAAAGCCAAAACAATTTTTTGACAATATAAATCTCTAAAGAGTTTATAGATTAATCTTTGTGAGTGAAGCCCACACTTCGGTTTGTTGGTTTCTAGTCATAGTTGAGAAGATGAGGTGGTTGATCCAAGCAACGGATCTCAAACGAAACACATCCACATCAATGAGCAAATCCATTCACCAAGAGTTGGTGGAATTCAGTTTCAACAAAGGGAAAAGGCAATAAATTTTTCAAGGTCGATCCCAGAGCCAATAGCATTTCTGCTGCGCATAAGGAAATGTGTTTCTTACAGGTTGAACACTTTTTAAAGGTCTTTATGGATGATATAACTATTTTTGGGGACTCATTTGATAATTGCTTGAAAAATTTGGAAAATATTTTGAAAAGATGTGAAGAAAAAATAACTTGTGTTAAAGTGGGAAAATGCCATTTCATGACTAATTCAGGAATTATTTTAGGACACGTTGTTTCATCTAAATGTATTAAGGTTGACAAGGCAAAAATAGAGGTAATCTCTAAATTGCCACCACCAAAAACAGCCAGGGAAATCCGTTCTTTCTTAGAATATGCAGGATTTTATAGAGGTTCATAAAAAACTTTAGTACCATATCCATACCATTGTTCATAAAAAAAATTTAGAACCATATCCAGACCATTGTGTAACCTCTTGCTAAAAGATGAAACATTTGAATGGATAAAAGAATGTCAAAAATCATTTGAAAAGATTATCAGTCTTTTGACTTCTGCTCCTATCATGCAATCTTTGTATTGGTCTTTGCCTTTTGAGCTAATGTGTGATGCCAGTGATTATGCAGTTGGTGTAATAATTACACTACCACAAAAAAAGAACTATTTGCTGTAATATTTATATTGGATACATTTCAATCGTATTTAATTAGTTCCTCAACTATTGTTTATTCTAACCATGCTACTGTTAGATATTTGATGTCTAAACAGGATACAAAGCCAAGATTACTACGGTATATTTTGCTGCTTCAATAATTCAATCTCACAATTAAGGACAAGAAAAGAACAGAGAATGTGGTTGCAGATCATTTTTCGAGACACAAATGAGTCATCAATTGATACAACTCCTATCAATGACTCTTTTTCTAATGAATTTTTACTTTCTATAAATACAATGCCTTGGTATGCTAATATTGTCAATTTTCTTGCAATATAAAAAATACCTCCAGATTGGAGCCATCAAAGACAAGAAATTTTTTTTGAATGAAGTCAAAGATTCTTCTGGGAAGATCCATATCTTTTCAAGTATTTCTCTGATCAAATTTTTCGACGATGCATACCAGACAATAAGATAAATGGTGTTATTCAGTTTTGTCATTCAGAAGCATGTGGAGGTCACTTCCCATCTAAGAAAACCGCTGCAAAAATCTTACAGTGTGGATTTTATTGGCCCACCATTTTTAAAGATACACATGCTTTCTGAAAAACTTGTGAAGATTCTCAAAAGTTGGGATCCATTTCAAAAAGAAATATGATGCCTTTAAATCTCATCTTTGTCATCAAAATCTTTGATTGTTGGGGAATAGATTTCATGGGTCCATTTCCACCATTATTTGGATTTTTATATATTTTAGTTGCAGTCGATTATGTCTCAAAATAGGTTGAGGTGATTCCTTGTCGAAACAATGATCACAAAACTGTGATTAAATTTTTAAAAGAAAATATTTTAAGTCGATTTAGAATTCATCGGTCCATTATAAATGTGGAGGTAAACACTTTTGTAACACATAAAGTTTCCACCTCATATCATCCTCAGAAAAATGGTCAAGTTGAACTAGCAAATAGGGAAATTAAATAAATTTTGGAAAAAACAGTCAACCCAAATCGTAAAGATTAGTCTCTTCGACTGACTGATGCAATTTGGGCATACCGAATAACTTTTAAAATATCTTTGGGAATGTCTCATTATCGTCTAGTTTATGGAAAACCTTATATTTTGACTGTAGAAGTTGAGCATAAGGCATATTGGGCTATTAAAGTATTCAATTCAAACCTTGAAAATGCCAGTTATGAACGTAAACTGCAATTAAATGAACTTGAAGAGTTAAGGAATGATTCATATGAGAATGCGAAAATTCTTAAAGCCAAAACTAAGGCCTTTTTCATGATAATCAGATTTCACGAAAAATATTTTAAATTGGTTAAAAAATTTTGCTTTAAAATTATCGTCTTCATTTATTTCATAGAAAATTGAAATCCAAATGGAGTGGCCCATTTATCGTGAAGCACGTTTATCCATATTGGGCTATTGACATTGAGAGTCCTAGGGATGGTGATGTATTTAAAGTGAATAGACAATGTCTGAAACCATTTTTGGAGCGTTCAAATTTTCAAGAATTTATTTTCTTTTCAAACCCAGTATACTGTGATTGATGTATTTTCTTTTCTTTTCTTTTCTATTTGTCTAATTTTTATTTTTCTTGAGTTTTGCAGTATTTTTTTTTCTCTTTTTGTCAGAATCTTACATCATGGTTAAACGACAGATAACGGCAGTTCGTGACTCTAAGTCGGTTATTTCAATTTCCTAAAATTACTGAAACCCTACAATCAATGCATGAAAGAAACTCTCGCAAAACTCCACAATCATCTTCCTTCTCTCCTCCGAAATGTTCTGATGAAAATTTACAAAGCATGCACCGAAGGAATGAGGCTTCTTTTGATCCATGGTATTCCTAGTGATATTCGTTGGGTAATTAAAGCAAAGGTTCACTTGGCAGGTGAGTCATCTTACACTTTCATTTCTTACATGTCTGGTTTAGGGAAAAACACATATGCTAAAAAACGAAGAGCTAAACAATTATGTGTTTGTTATAAATGTGTGCGCTGGACGTCTAACACTCATTGTCGTTCTTTTAGAATGGTGTCTGACAATCGCGAAGATAAAATTGAATTCATTAGAGTTGTTTTGAGTAAAGAGTCTTTAGATGATATATCATTGACGCTTGAGACGTATCCTAGTGGACATGTTCATCGAGTAATTCACAATTTGCATACACAATTTTGAAAAGAAAGACAATAATACAGTCTCGGGAATTTGACTTTAAAAGACCTTGTTTGCAAATTTATAAGAAAATTGGATAAGAAGCATATCCCCGACCCATAGAAGGCGTTCAAGCCGTTACTGGACGTAAAACCAGAGGAAGATGTGAGCCACAATCACAAATACTAGTACGTATTTTTCAATTTATTGCTTTGATTTACTTTACTTTAAATTACTTTTTTGATTTACTTTAATTTACTGTTTTGATTTCCCTTACTTTTTCTGACAGTATCTAAACTTTTTGACTTTCACGATCTATTTTCCTGTTCATCTAACAATTGTCATTTTGCAGGTACTAGTGCGTTTATTACTCACATTTTTCAGAATCTGTAAATTCAGCTCGTCATTTCTCTATTCAAAACATCCAGATACGAGAGAGAGCGAAAATGGAGAAAACTTCAATACGACGAGTCATTAATATTTTTGTCTTTTATTGAACTAGCTCTGGAACTAAATCAGAATTTGTTGAGGCTGTAAAAAATTGGGTAGAGTTATGGCGAAAATAAACATGCACGTAGTATGTGGCGGTGGAAATCTTGGATTGATGGGATATGTTTCAAAGGTCGTGCAAGAATGTGGCAGTCAAGTTTTGGGGATCATTCCAAAATCTTTAACACACGAAAACCACATCGGAAAATCAAATGGAGAAGAATGCATTGTCTCAGGTATGTCTGAAAGACTTACTTAAATGATCAATCATGCTGATGCTTTTATTGCTTTACCAAATGGGTTGGGCACGTTGGAAGAAATATTCACAGTTGTGTCATGGGCGAACTTGAACATTCACAAAAAACCCATTGGACTACTTAAAGTTGATCACTTTTTCTATTTTCTTTTTGTATTTCTTGGGGATGCCAAAAGACATGGGTTCATTTCAAAATCGGTAAAAGATATTGTCTTAACCGCAAGAAATGATGATGAATTAATTGACCAACTCTTAGCTTATGAATAAAAAATCGACCGCATTCTTTCCTAGTTGAACTGGTCTAGTAATGTAGAGTTCACTTGAATCTTAATCTGTAATATTTTTTTCTTTTAAATAGTCGTAGATTCAATCGTCAATTCCACATTAACCAGGTGATGTCTTCTAAACTCTACTTCTTCTTTTTCAAACATTGGGGACAATGTCTCAAATTGATATGGGGGAGGGGATAGTTGACTAGATAGTTTTCATTTTATATTTCATTGTAATATTTTTCGTTAAAAAAAATGTTTTTGTGTTGTTATTTTATGTAAAAAAAAAAAGTTTTTTTAATGTTGTTTTTTTTTTTTGTTGTTATTTTGTGTGTAAGAAAAAATATTTTGTATTGATTTTCCCTTGTGTTTGTTCTTAAAAAAAAAATTACACACAAACTAACAAAAAAAATTATACTAACCAAGTGGAATTGTTGTTAAGAGGTGGTCGTGTAAGGAGTTTTCGCTTCTGAGAAGCATCTCAAAATAATTCGTAACAAGTTATTTTTGTTCATTTCTTTTTGAATCATTTAAATTTGTGAATTCCCCATAAAATTTATTAAATTTGACCTTCATAAGCTCATTTGACAAGTATTATCAACATACACGGTAACATATGATCATGGGTTGTAAGTGAAAATTTTATAATATTCAATTCTCTAGTTTGTTGGAGGTAGCACCTAAAGGCAGTGGAATTTATGTTTTTATTCAAAAAATAAACTAACCATGATTTTACTTAGTAACCGAACATCTTGCTAGCAAGTAGTGATTGTTCACGTAAAACGGTAGAGTTTGAGTTAGTTTAATAAAAAAATGATAATAATCAAGCTTTTACCTAGGAACTAGACATTTTACCTCGGTAAGTAGTGATTGTTCGGGTAAAACGGTCGAACTTGAGTTTGTAAAAAATAAAAAATAAAAATGTGTGAATATGTTCAATTTCGTAGCCTCTCTCACTCGAGCAATTAAGTCCATATGGGTGTTTTAACACTTAGTGTCCTAAGGTCAACTAGTCTGGGAGTCACTGACCCAAAGCTCGTTACATGGGTTAAAGAGAAAGCTTAAGGAAATCAGACATTTTTTCTTTTTAATATCTGAGATCCGAGCAATTAACTCCGTAGGGGTGTCTTAACACCTAGTGCCTTAAAACTAACTAGTTTGAGAGTCACTGGCCCAAAGATCGTTACAAGGATTGAAGATATATTATTATAAAAATTGATTTTATTTATAAATAAACTCTTATTACCAAAATGTGTGAACTCTAATATAATTTTAGGATAAAAATATTAGTCTTTTCAAAAAGACTTGTGAATATTGTGAGCACAATGAATTGATTGATACCTTGTTTTATGTGTGTATGGAAGAATGGTAAAAAGAACAGGAGAATTTGGGCTGTATTAAATTTGACCTTCATAAACTCATTTGACAAGTATTATCAACATACACGGTAACATATGATCATGGGTTGTAAGTGAAAATTTTATAATATTCAATTCTCTAGTTTGTTGGAGGTAGCACCTAAAGGCAGTGGAATTTATGTTTTTATTCAAAAAATAAACTAACCATGCTTTTACTTAGTAACCAAAAATCTTGCATCAGCAAGTAGCGATTATTCACGTAAAACGGTAGAGTTTGAGTTAGTTTAATAAAAATTGATAATAATCAAGCTTTTACCTAGGAACCAGACATTTTACCTCGGTAAGCAGTGATTGTTCGGGTAAAACGGTCGAACTTGAGTTTGTAAAAAATAAAAAATAAAAATGTGTGAATAAGTTCAATTTCGTAGCTTCTCTAACTCGAGCAATTAAGTCCATATGGGTGTTTTAACACTTAGTGTCCTAAGGTCAACTAGTCTGGGAGTCACTGACCCAAAGCTCGTTACATTGGTTAAAGAGAAAGCTTAAGGAAATCAGACATTTTTTCTTTTTAATATCTGATATCCGAGCAATTAAGTCTGTAGGGGTGTCTTAACACCTAGTGCCCTAAAACCAACTAGTTTGAGAGTCACTGGCCCAAAGCTCGTTACAAGGATTGAAGATATATTATTATAAAAAATGATTTTATTTATAAATAAACTCTCATTACCAAAATGTGTGAACTCTAATATAATTTTAGGATAAAAATATTACTCTATTTTCAACAAGACCTGTGAATATTGTGAGCACAATGAATTGATTGATACCTTATTTTATGTGTGTATGGGAAGAATGGTAAAAAGTACAGGAGAATTTATTTATTTGATCATTTAGAAAGAAAGAAAACAATTATTAATTTGGATAAGAATTTGTCTTTTAAAGTTTTTCGCTTAAATTATTAGGCATTAGTAATAAGCTGGTTGGGGGTGTGATGAACAATAAAAAGTGCACATTTACTAAAAGAAAAATTAATCATTTTATACTTGTAGTTTCATTAATTCTCTTAATTTAGCATATTTATAAAATAATAATTAAATTTATATTTTATATATTTTTATTGTGTTATGCATGTGAAATAATAATTTTTGATGCATAACTAGAAAAATGGACATGATATTTGGAATTTGGAGGCCAAAAACTTGAAAGGGCGTTCTAATAGTATAAAAATTCCAACCCTGCGTAATTTTCGTATTTTGGCTATAACCTTTTACATATCGGATTGAAGTCATTCCAATTCCATATGAAAGAATGCTCAAAGATCTACAACTTTATGTTAGGGTTGGTGCTCGGAGTACCAATTCGGATTGTATTTATGTTCGATTCATGAATACGAACAATGCCTTTTTCCATAATATTACTTATTTAATGGTAGCACCTCTTGTCTTTTATTTACATATTCAATCTAATTACGATTAGATATCTAATTCTGATTTGATTGAAACTAAATATGATTTAGTGATACGTGTATATTAGACAAAGACCTTAGGATTTATAATATTGTTCGCAACTACAACGTAGTTTGTAATTGACATTGGGAAGCGTGACTATAAGTTGTATATCCTTAAATAAAGTTCCTGGTCAAGATTTACTAACATGGGTCGGTTAGCAAAATCCGCTGAGACCAGTATATGTCGTATATCGTGACTTAGTCTCGGGAGATCGTATAGACATGTAGGTGTTTATTTGATAAACACTGAACGACTCACTGAAGATTTCTTAATAGATGGTACACCAACGTCAATAGGAATTTTCTCGAGTTGAGCGATTATAGTGGTCCTTCGACTTGAGATACCACAGTGGATATATGAGTTATCCTCCACACTTTGATGGTAGTCACGTCACCGATCTATTTAGATCAGACCTCCGCATGTTCGTTGGGTGTGGACTGATGCTCATGTTATCCTGTGCATATCAAGATAGAATCTATCAGTCCTGTGTACAGGGCATAGGTATCCTGCACGTGTTTGCGATCTAGTAAATCCATGGTCGTGGTAGAACTTTGGAAGCAAGTTCCGAGTGTTATTTAGAGATCGTAAATTTTAAAGTCGACTATATTATACCATAAGGATTTGACGTTCTTATCTATATCCTAGGTATAATATTGATAGCATGTGACGGAGGGATTATACGTATGCAATGACCTCGACTTGCATAGTTTAGCGAGATTATTCGTGGTCATCATAATTCATGAGTGGGTGAATTATGGATACGAAATTGGATTTCAGGACGGATAAATATAAACTTAAAGAGTCTCACACTATGAAGTGTACTCATTGAGCACTTGGGCAACGCTTTATGAATAATACATATTATTCATGATATTTCACCGAATTAAATGAGTTAATCCATATCGTTTAAACAGTTAAACGAAGACACATGCATTATGGCATTTTTGGTCAATTAATAATTAATGTGTATTTGTATTTGATACAAAATTTGATTTGATACATATTAATTAATTGTCAAATGAGACTTTGACACATGCCATTAATATATGTATTTGTTATTTAATGTAAATAAAAATACATATATAATATTAATTATATTAAATATTTAAATGTTAAATATTTGAATAATTAAATGATATACTTTTTCATAATTGTTACGAAAAATATTTAATTATTATTGGTTACAAATGACATGATTTTATTAAGCTTTAAGTGTACAAATTTGATTTGTCAAATTAAAGCTTATTATATTTAATTGATTTTTTTTTTGGAAAATGACAAAAATACCCTTACAAAGTCGGTTTACCTTGCCTTTTAGGTTAGAAAATTTTGTTTCTATTCACTTGGCTTTCTATGGCCGAATCCTCCTCCAAAAATAGCTCTCCAATTTTTCTTGATGATTCAAGGAAGAATAAAGTAAAAATTCAAGAAAAAACTCAAAGAAAGTTGAAGATTAGAATGTAATCTTTAATATTCTTAAGTGTAGAAAATTAGTTTCTTGTTCTTGGATTGTTAGAATGTTTCTAGGGTTTACTTACTTCTTAGAAATTGGGGCTTTTGATTTGGAGCATGGATTGGAAGGCTTATTGCATGTGTAAAGTTGTATTGAATGATATTAGTGTAATATTTCTTCAATTTGATCATTTGATGATGTGTTGCCATTCTAGAGTGTTATGACCACTCTTGTAATACCTATAATTTTTCTTGGGTACTTTATTGGTGATGACTTGAATTAGTGTTATGATTAATATTGAAAAAGTTGGATTAAAGCATGAAAAATTGATTATTTTTGTTACAAAATCAGATCTGAAAAAAATGGGTTTGTTGTGATGAAAATAATGTCATATGAATGTATTGGATGTGTTTTCGGTGTTGGAACAATTGCCGGAAATTGTTTCGGAGTTGAAATATGTGAAAACGGTGAAAAATGACGTTACCGGGTGACTTTTGAGCCAACCGGGTGACGGCTGCCCAAATATTAAATTGGTCACTGTTCGGGCAGCCCATGAATTTCCCTAGCACTGTTGGGGCTGACCTGGACAGCCCTCATGAGCATTGGGTAGTCGGTTCAGTCAAAAACGTATTTTATGCCATTTTACGGAAAAATGTTTTCGTAAAAGTTTCACGATATTTCTTAACTATTTATGTCGTTATTTGATATCGAAAAAATATGTTTAGGCGAAATATGAATGAATTAATCATATTAGATATTGAATAATTTATTCGGTAATTTAAAGGGTTTTAAAATTACGATTTCACCTGAACCGCGAGCTTCCGCTGTTCCCGGGCCAAAACCCCAACATTTTAATGTTTATAAAAAAAATTTAGTTCTGAAGTCTTGAAGACCGAAATTGACGAAAGATCCAAAGTGTGTTATATGTAAAAAAAATAAAAAATTATTTGGTAGTGGGTCACCATCCATCTTTCGGTGGATGTTCCCAACACATATAATTGCTGACAATTGCAGCTTTCAATTTTCAACAATTGTAGGCTGCAATTGCTTGCAAATGAGCTGAGTATCCTCTATAAATTAGAGGATGCTCAGCTCTCATTAGCATGATTTCTCTCAATTCTCTGATAAGATTTTGGGAGAGAATGTATTATGTGTTTTATTTTTTAAAAAAGCTTTCTTGTAATTTCTTTTTCTTTTAGTAATAAAATTATGAGTGTTTTTATTTAAATTATGATTAGCTAATTTCGCCATGCTGGGGTAATGGGTGAAGCTTTTAATATGGAAATTTAGATTAATCTTATTTATATTATAATATATAAATTGTAATCTAATGATTAATATTTAATTTAAATATGGATTAGATATTGAAAAACTTTGTTACTGCCTATATGACTGGTTTTATTTATTTATAATTGAGTACCTAACTGGACTTGTTATAGACAAAAGCTATCACCGCCTTTATGGCTGGTTTTAAATATTTTGACATAATTAATTCCTGAAATAAATTAATTGAGTAATAATGATAATTTATATATTATAAAAAGTAATATTTCTAAATTTGAAATATTAAAAGTGGATCCTATAGCCCCAATATTTTATTTTATTTTATTTTATTATTGTAATTTAATTTAAAATTTTCAATCAATCAAACAATTCAATCTTTTTCTTTTCACTCAAATTATTATTTTATCCTATTAAATCTATTCCTTGTGTATCGATCTCGGTCATACCGGATTATTTTATTACTTCGACACTCTTATACTTGAGAGTAAAAGAACCATTTTGTGAGTGTGTCAGTCGTCTTGCTGAAACACGCTCATTTGGTGGTAATACATTCAAACCTGTATTGAAAATCAAAACATTAGTTAAAATTATTTTTGAATGTTTTTCTAATGAAAAAAGTAATAATATTTTACCTGATAAGTCTTATGGAAAGACCCAATTATATTGGTCACCAACAAGATGGATAGTTTCCTCATACGCAACACGAAGGGTGACTATTATGTACATCTTACTCCAAAGACTAGAGTGTTTGAGTATAGCAGTCGCACATACAGCCAATATGTGCGCACATGAAAGTTGCTCTAAATCAAACTTATCGTACGTACACATTTTCTCCCTTATGTTGACAATTTTAATCATGTCTCCCACGGACCTCAAACTCATAACGATCAGCTGGTGATATGGACATTCGATGCGATTTCACTATACATTTCTTTATTCTTACATGTGCTCACGGGGTCAACAAAATAACAATCTTTTCTGCTGATTCTTTCCTATCAAAAAACCATCTCTGAAGGGTTATCCTGATACAGTTAAGTAAACTAAGCATCGGGAGTGCTCGAACCTCTTTAAGTAATACTTTCATACTTTCAACAATGTTTATTGTCATCATGTTATATCTTCTGCTTGAAAACTCCGCCCTTGCCCATCTACTGCACTCTACAGACTCTTCTAAATACCTTGCTGCGCCTGCATTAATTTGTCAAAGTTTTTAAAGTTGCGCATCAAAGTCCTGGCGTCAATATGACTTGGCAACAGCAAAGTAAGTCATCATAAAATTATCCATATCCTTCGGTCTCATCATGAACTTAGCTTTAAGGTTCATAGACACGTGGTGGATGCAAACACCATGAGAAGCTTCAGGGAAAACTATCATAATAGATTTTTCAATGCTATCATGTCGATCGAAAATGAAACTAGATCCGCCACATCTCCGATGCAACCGGGGAGTTTGGTCATAAACCAAATCCATGACTGATCATTTTCGGAGTCCATAATACCAAATTTCAAGGGATATATCTGGTTATTTCCATCCATGGCAGCAATAAAAGACAAAGATCCCATATACTTCTCTTTCAAAGAAATTTCCTCAAGTGTTATAACGAGCCTGATCGATGATAAAAAAAGCCCTGAATACTTTGACCTATTGCAACAGAATAAAAAATAGTTTGACCTTCCTCATTTATATGCAAATGAGTAACTGTCCCAGGATTTGTAACATGCAATACATGTGAATACAATGGCTGAAATGCATACGAAATTGTCGAACGACATTTGAATGTAAATTTAAAAATCACTCACGGTTCTTTTAACTATCAATTTCAATAACTAAACATCGATGTGAATATGACGAAATGAAACTTTTCATACTGAATTTGTACTCTATTTTACTTCTTTACATCTGCATATACAACATTTCCATTAATTGCTCATAAGTTGTGCCAACAATAACTAACTCCAAAAAAATATAATCTCTCTTGTATTCATCGTTGTCATTATCTAATTTCTCCCAAGACCCCTCAATATAGAAAGTTAAGGGCATTTGTTCCATTTTGGATTAGGGAAGAACATGAAGAAACTTCAGAAATTGATTGGCAAAAAAGGCTAAGTTTTTATTGTGAGAACAAATGGGGGGATGCCCGTTTTTTATAGACATTTTTTCAAACTTTAGATATCCAAATAATTCTTTAGAGAACCGAATAATACTTCAGATATCCGATTTAAAACTTCGGATATCCAAAATTTTGAATAAAAAAAATTAAGAACACTAGATGACACGAGCCAGTTTGGGCCACCTATTCATCATAGTGGCAAGTGAAATTTTGAATCGACCAAGGGTATTTGTAATCTTTATCTTTGATCCGGGTTTGGATTCGAGGATGAATCCTTTCGAGGATTGGGGGAATGACATGATTCTCGTAGTGTAAGAATCACTCAACTCAGAGATACATTTGTTGGACAATTATGACCCATGTTATCACTATTTGTAAAAGACATTGTGGTTTTTATACAAATTAACTATGTGACAATGGAAATTGCTATTTAATCATTTTATAATTAGATTACTTATATATTTATAAATGATAAAAGTCCTTATGATTAGTTCCGGATTATAAGATATAAGATAGTATCAATCCACGAAGGTTTAATCATTAAATATCCTTAGTCATAGTATTATCGAGACTCGACATCGATAATACGGAATAGACTAGTATTGCACTTGTGCGTGTTATGGAAGCGTAACATCATAGTTCTCATATATTTAAGTATTGGATACTTATGCAAGTGTGATATGAGGTTGTGTTTTCCGATGGTACGGAAACAGCTTCGCTCTGGATAGACCCATCGGAATCTCATTGGTAGTATGACTATGTGTCTATGGGAATCCGATTCAGGGTAGGTGTATTTGGTCTTAACCTGAGACTTGCATCGCTAATACTTACGACAATCAATACGCTTTGGTTTTGATCGTCCGGGACTTTAACAGGTTCTGTGTACGCCTCTTCTGGGTTTATTGAGAATCATAGTGTATTGGATGTGATGTCAAGAGTGAAGTATCACTTCAGTCATATGGAGATGATGATCACGTAGGGATACATAACTGGTTTTCTATTATGTTACAACTATCGGGATAATATGACAAGGTCATGATTATCCGATTATAGAGACTAGTTGCTTGTGATCCGATATATGCTTCGTACGGGGAAGACACTATTCCAGCCCCAGGCCTTGCATGTGACATCATATATTGGATCGCAATACGCAATACTACGTATACTACGACTGTCATAGATTATATATTCCTTAAAGAATATTTCTGGAGAATTGGGTAGGCACGGCGCTTTGCTAGAAGCCAACCATGTCTTGTAAATCAGTAGGAATGTGGTACCGGGTACACACGTGTTCGGATAGTCCGATGACCGGATTTACTGCCAACATATCCAGGGATCTCATGGGTCGCTTCCCGAAGATTCACCGATGACATATGACTCGAACATAATTAATGTAGGATTAATTACAGCGAGAATTTATCTGGGATAAAATTCAATTAAAAGAGAGAGAACGATTAATTTGGAATTAATCGATTAAAATAATATATTCGATATATTAAATGAAATTAGATTTCATAACGGAAATAAAATTGGATTTTAATTCGGGCGAATGAATTAATTTAGAATTAATTTGCGAGCGACTTTAATAGTAATTTTGCTAGGCATAATTATTTAATTAAATTTGATTTAATTAAGTCGCAACGGAAAATTCGTTAATTCGGAATTAACGAACTCGAACTCGGAATGTATTTGCGGGCCCACTCGAATTTTTAATTAAAGTGGGGCCCACAAGTCACATCACAACTTACATCACTTGTCCATCAAGTGTCAAAGTTGAGTGATGGGAGTGGTTGGGGACATTAAATGCAATTTTCCCTCCAAACTTTTGCTTTAGCTTTTTGGAAAATCATATACCAAATTTGAGAGACTTTTTGGTATTAGGTTTTTTAGATAAACAAAA
>SKCR01028782.1:0-72182 GCA_019454045.1 Zanthoxylum bungeanum | reverse complement strand
GTATAGTGGTCGCCGCTGTCATAAACATAGCGGGAAATCGCTTCGCTGTTTACAACTTGATTCATAAACTTAAATCGAAACATAAATAAGATACTATAACCTGTATCTAAAAAAATACATGTCTCTAACTATAAACTTAAGGTTTACAACTTAATTCATAAGCACTAAACATGTAATTGATTTATAAGATGAAACATACACACAAGTTGTAATCATAACGCATACATGTTAATTGTTATTATAAAGCGTGTTTATATACATCTCATACTTGGTGCATATACTTGAGAATATATGTAATCATGAAACAAAACTTCCATCCCGTAATCATTTTGTTCGCCAAAGACAAGGGAAAAATGCCTATCTTAAATCTTGAATAATCTTTACTAATTGGAGCTTGTTACTTGTTAAATCAATCACCATATGCATAATTATTTCTCTTATTTTGCCTAATCATACCTAATATTAACATTAGAGCTCAACCTTTTGAGAAAAGTGAAAATGGAAATGAAGATTTTCCTTTCATAATTTCGAATTTAAAGAAAAGAAGGGGGATAAAAACTTACTTACATGATCTAGCTTGAAAGAACTCCATTTTCTTTTGCTCCTAAATTTGCATGAGAAATTTACAAAAGAATGATGCAGTAGAGAAGAAGCAAAATCATACGTGTGTTGTTGAGGAAGGCGAAAAGATGAATAGTAGTGTTTATATAGCCAATGGATTGATTTTTTTAATAAAATAACAGTAAATATCTTACTTATACCTAAAATTCTACGGTAATCCCAAAATTCATTGTTCATCCTGCAAAATAACTGTATTTGTGACCCTCTTCTGCTCAAAATTTTGAAAAATATTCAACAAGAAAGTTTTAAATCATTGTTCGAGCTTTTTGACGATATAAATATCACCAAAATGGACGTCAGTTGCTCAAGTTACGGCCAAAATCCTAAAGGTTATCAGGTACACGACAAAGAAATTATCGCGTACGAGTACAACAAATAATTCGTCATGTTTTCGAAAAATGATTTCATAGATACTATGCACATATGCATGATTTTATGATTCTTAATACGTCTCACATGCCAAAAAGAGTTACCAGGGTTACTTCGGGGTGACCAATGTGTTGCATTCTCCCCAATTTAACAGGTTCATCCTCGAATCCTAACCTGGTCTATGTGATGTCTCATATGCAATGAGTTCAATTGTCACATGCAATGATATCATAACTGTCACTTATAATGAATTTCCTCCATGTGTTAGAGTACTTATTTGGAGTTGATGGATCTGTTGTAGTTATTGATGCCTAAGACCTTACTTTGATATCATCCACGTCATGTCCTAGTTTCCCAAGATGCGATCGGTAGAAGACGACCTGCCATCTCCCCGAGATTAGTGACATGACATACGCTACATGATTAATCCTGACTTATGCAGGGTTAACATGATGTGGACTAATTCCTATCTTGTATTAAATGTTATATATATCTGCATGCATTATCTTACTGAATTTCCTACTACAAGATTACCTTGCCTTGAATTACTCATATCCTGATTTATATTAACCCTAACATACATGGATCATCTCATGTACAGACATTATTACACACGAACTGTTCAATATATATTAACCCTAACTTGAATTTAAACTATACATGCATGCTATCAACTTAAGTTTATGAAGAAACCTTGCTATAATCATGCATCAACTCACATGGTTCTCATTATAAATTATTATAACTTAGGTTAGATCTCTATTAAATTTTAATCACCTAGAATAATACATATTCTTTACGTGTGAGTCCTGTTATTTTTCCCTAATGACTGCAGTAGTTATTATCCACCGTCCCCAAGCTCGTTCTCTATATAAGTGAGTGAGATACATGCAAGACTAATATTAAGAATAGTGAGTCGTGTGAAATACTTAGTAAGTAAATACTAAAACATAATATAAATGAACTGGAAAATGTGTATTTATATTTATACTCATGCAAATGAAAGATCCTACACCAAATCTAAACTCTGATTCATATTCCACAAAAACTTGAAACTGCATTACCACTCAAAACCTGAAACATAACTAAAAATAGAAGCATAATAGTGCTTAACAACTAACTACGGAAGACATGTTATAACTCTGAAACCATGAATTAAATATCATGCTTGAGTGTTGAAAATTGTAAAACATAAACAAACGACCATGCAAAATTAAACAAACGACCATGCAAAATTATCTGAAACATAATTGAATACTTATAACATATATGCATCTGTAAAAATGAAAATCATAAATCGTATACTGTAAAACTTCATCGTGAATTTGAAAACACAATTTGAAGTAAGAGCACATAAACATGAATTGAAAACTATACATGTGTCTATAAAATTTTATTTTGTAAAAACCGTAAAGATGAGCTGAAAATACATATGTGATGATCGAGAATAAAACGTCTCCCCTGCATCATCATATGTACTGAGATTGGGTCGTCTCCCCCACGTACGCTTGTACATATTCTAAAACATGAAATCCACACCACCATCATAATCTGAGGACATGATGTTGGGGTTTTGGGTGGCAATTCGAGTAAACGCAGCGGAACGCGGAAAATAAACTAATTTATTTTAATTACTCAATACTTAAAAACTAAAATTTTTACCCAAAAATCAGAATTTTCAATAATTGCCGTTTAGCCCAAAATTTTGTATTTTTGTCATTTTAGTCATAAATTGTCAAATACAATTCTAATTGATTCCAAATCAACCCCAAAATGATTTATACATATCTAATACATGAAAATATATTTTGCAACTCAAAGAAACTGATTTTCCAGAAATTGCCGAATGGTCCCCATATTTTCAAGAATTTACAATTTGGTCATTTTTGTTCAAAACATATCAAGATCAAATCCAAAAATTCCCAAATTTAATATACATCACATATACATCCAATTACATCACATATATGAAAAGCCCCAAATATGGAGTAGGTTATGAACCCTAATTTTATAATTTCAACAAATTGACAAATTAACACTAAATTTATTAAATTCAACACTTTAATTCAATTCGCACAACACCAAACAAGTCTCACCATCATGAAACAACTCAAGAACAATTATAGGTAATTTATGAGTGGCTAAGTAACTCTAGAATGGCAACAACATTATCAAATAATGAAAAGAACACTTTATTACACCTAATAAGCATTCTTTAAGTTCATACATGCTTACATCTTTCTATCAAGCTTCCAACCATCAAAATACATCCATAAAAGAGTATAGAAGAAACTAAGATATACATGTTGAAGCCTAGTATGATAGAAACAATTTTCATGAAGGAAAAAGTAAGAAAAACTTACTAAAATTCTTGATTTTCCAAGCTTTTTCTTCCTTTTTTCTCCCTTTCTCTCTTTCTTTCTTTGTAATTTGATTTTAGGGTTCTTGAAATTATGAAACAAAAAATCAAAACAAGGCTTATATATTTTTTTATCATCACCAAATATATGACAAAAAATATTAGCCAAGGGTTTTAATTTTTGTTTTAATAAAAAGGAAAATGATTTAATAAAATTTATGGTGTGAAACAATTAATCAAATTAATGTTTATCACAAATCATCCAATTAAATCATGCCATTTAAAACCAATCAAAATTGGCCATAAAATACAATAAAAAATAGCCATTTAGCTTACTTTATTAAAGTAAACTAGATATTAATTATTTAATTAATTTAATTATTCAACATTTGAATAATCAAATAATTAAATACAAATATCTCAAAATATGTATTATATTTACATTAAATAATCAAAATACATATATTAATAATAAATGTCAAATATCACAATTTGGTATTAAATAAATAGCCGAAAGATCTCAAACGCATGTATTTTCATTTAACCATTAAACGACTTATGAATAATCAATATTATTTATAAAAGTTGTCATAGTGCCCTACGAGTATATCTCATTAGTGAGACTCTCTAGGTTCAGGCATATCCGTCACGGAATCCAATTTCGTGTCCATAATATACCCACCCGTAAATTATGACAAACACAAATAAAATCTCTGAACCATACAGTTCGAGGTCACTGCATAAGTATAATCCTTCCGTCACAGGTATCCGAATTATCCCAGAGATATAGATATAAACGTCAAATCTCTATAGGTATAATCCCGTCGACGATTCTATTAGCAATATCTTAAATAACACTTATAACTGATTTCCACAGTATACCACGGGCCCATTGATTTAACAGATTGCTAATTCCATAATGGATACCTATGCTCTGTATGCATAACTGACGGATCCTATCTTAATACGCACATGATATCCCGATGATCAGTCCACACCCAATGAACATGCGAAGGTCTGATCTAAATAGATTGGTGTCGTGACTGCCATCAAAGTGTGGAGGATACCTCATATATCCACAATGGTATCTCAAGATGAAGGACCACTATGCTCACTCAACTCGAGAAGATTCTTATTGACGTTGGTGTACCATCTATTAAGAATCTTCAGTGAGTCGTTCAGTGTTTATCCGATATAAACACCTACATGTCTAAACGAGTCTCCCAAGACTCATGGTTCATTGAGAAACCATTAGAATCTAACATTCCAATATACGACACGTAACGGTCTCAGCAGGTTTACTTACTGACCAAGTAATTGTAAACCTTGATCAAGAACAGTTAAAGAATGATATTGTTATGATACTGCTCAATGTCAGTTGCGATGCTTTTACAACTGTATCATAACCAATCATTCTATGGTCATTTACGTCTTTACTGTTGGACAATTATGATCCATAGCATCACTATTTGTAAAGGACATGATATTCTTGTACAAATTAACTATGTGACAAAGGAAATTGCTCTTTTATCATTTGTAATTGGATTACTTGGATATATAAATGATAAAATTCCATATGATTAGTACCAGATTAATAAGATATGAGACATTATTAATCCACTAAGGTTTAATCATTAAATATCCCGAGTCGTAGTATTATCGAGACTGGACATCGATAATGCAGAATAGGCTAGTATTACACTTGTGCGCGTTATGGAAGCTTAACGACATATTTCTCATATATTTGGGTATTGGATACTCATGCAAGTGTAATAGGAGGTTCTGTTTGACGATGGTACGGGAACAGCTTCGCTCTGGATAGGCCCCTCAGAATCCCATTGGTAGTATGACTATGTGTCTATGGGAATCCGAATCAGGGTAGGTGTATATGGTTTTAACCTGAGACTTGCATCGCTAATACTTGCGACAATCAGTATACTTTGGTTTTGGTCATCCGAGGCTTTAACAGGTTATGTGTATGCCTCTTCTGGGTATACTGAGAATCGTAGTGTATTGGGTGAGATGTCAAGATGGAAGTATCACTTCAGTCATATGGAGATGATAATCACGTAGGGATACAAAACTAGTACTCTATAGTGCTATAGCCATCGGGAAAGTATGACTAGGTCATGACTTTTCGATAGTGAAGAGACTAGTTGCTAGTGATCCGATATATGCTTCGTACGGGGCAGACACAACTCCAGCCCCAGGCCTAGCATGTGATATCCGATACTGGATCCTAATACGCAATACTATGTATACTACGCCTGATATATATTATATATTCCTTAAAAGAATATTTCTGGAGAATTGGGTAGGCACGATGCTTTGCTAGAAGCCAACCATGTCTTGTAAATTGGTAAGAACGTGGTACCGGATACGCACGTGTTCGGATAGTCTGACAACTGGATTTACTGCCAACATATCCAGGATTATCATGAGTCGCTTCCCAAAGATTCACCGATGACGTTTGACTCGAACAGAATTAATCTAGGATTAATTATAATAGAGAAAAATTAATCTGGGATTAATTACGGCAAGAATTTATCTGGGATACAATTCAAATAGAAGAGAGAGAACGATTCATTTGGAATTAATCGATTAAATAATATATTCTATATTTTAATTGAAATTAGATTTCAAAGCGGAATTAAAATTGGATTTTAATTAGGGCAAACGAATTAATTTAGAATTAATTCGTAAGCGACTTTAATAATAATTTTGCTAGGCATAATTATTTAATTAAATTTGATTTAATTATGTCGTAACGGAAAATTCATTTGTTTCAAAATTAAACAACACGGGCCCGAGTAAAGTTGCGTGTTGGATTAGCCGACTTCAATTCAGAATTTTAAAGTGGTGGGACCCACTTGACTTACATCACAAGTTTGACTAGTGATGGAAGTTGTTATTTGGTTAAGTGAAGACTTAGTTTAACTTGTAAAATACTCCAACCAAATCCAACACGCTTTATTATTTTATTTTGAAATTAAAACCATATACCAACTCTTGGATGTTGACTTTGGTATTACATTTTGAAATCACAAATTAACAAAACACAAAACCTCTCTTTTTCTCTCAAATGCCGTGAGCCTAGGGCTCTTTATTCTTGATTTTTGCTTCAAAAATCTTCATTGCTAGCACATAAGGAGTCAAGATAATGGTGATATGGATACTTACCCTTGAGTTGGAACTCAAATCAAAGCTTGGAGCTTCAACAAATGATCAAAAGTTTTTGAACTTCATACATCCATCCAACCGTTCATTGTAAGTATTTCCGCAACTTCTTTGAGTATTCACACACATATCAATCTTAGAGATCCTTGGCATATTCTAGGAACACTAACAATGGTATCAAGAGCCTTTTCTAAGCATGAAATGAGTTTAGGGTTTATATACTTTAATTTGGGGTTTCTATGTTTTGAGCATGATTTCTTCAAATTGTTTGTTTGGTTGAGCTTGGATGATGATGAATTGGATTTGTGTATCTTAAAATTTGAGAAAAATTGATTAGATTAATTTTTCCTAAATTTCCTAACTTGGCCGAATCTACCCTAAGGGTGTATCATGGTGATTTTTTGATTTTAAGCCATTGGATGTGTTTAAAGCATGATGTGTATATTTATTGTTGATTTAATTAGATTGAAATCAAAATTGGATATTAATTAGGCAAATTACCGTGAATACCATAAGAATGAAATTGATTGATTTTGCTTCAATTATGTTGGACATTAATTGAATAAATTAAAGCATAATTAATTAGTTTAATTGGTGTTTTGGAAATATTGATTTAACTAATTAATTATGGCTATTACATTTTAATTAAAATTAATGTGAAATTTGGAATTTTTTATTAATTAAAATTAGTCTTTAATTTTGAATTAGGCTAATATTGTTGTATTTGGGCTTAATGGGCTTGGTTGGGCCAAGCTTGGTTTAGGACAATTGGATTGGATCCAAATTGGCCTAAAACCATTCCATAAAGTCCAAATATAATAATTGAGCCTTTTAATAATTTAATTGGGCCTAATGGGCCTAAATTGATTTTTTGGCAAATAGAGTGATTCCTAAATTGGGCTTTGGCATTTGGGTTTGATCCATATTGGCCAAAGCCCATGCCTTAAGAATTAATTAAAATCTCATTGGACTTTAATTAAATTGATATTGGATGTTAATTGGGCCTTTGAGACCCATTTAGATTGGATTTAGAATCTAAGTCTAAAAGACACATAAATAAGTGTAATTATTTAATTTGGAATTAAATTAAAATTAGTATTGAATACAAATTAAATTGGATTTAAAATTGTAGTTCGATATAATTAAAGAATACGTACTTTGGGTGTTTATTCTTAAACGAGTTGGACTCGCGCAAATCAAATCGTTGTTTGAACATTGGATGATCATTAATTCAAAGATTAATTAATTGGTTTAGATTGATTGAATAACATGATTTGTGTGAATACATGAATGTATTGTATGAATAATGTATATCAGATGGATATTATAAGGGTGAGGGTAATTTTGGAAATTGTTGTAATAAATTTAGAATTTATTAAATTGGACCTGCGTGTCCAGCCTTTTATCTCTTGACTCTTTGTATTTCTCTTCTCACCAATTCCCCTCAATGTTAATGAGGTTTCTTTTAGTGTTATGTAATTGGGTAGAAGTAACAATAGTGCTAGCGGGAGAGAGGAAAAAGAGAGATTTGTTCTAGGAACAATTTGTTATATATCCATCCGCATATCATTATTAAATTTTATCGCGCCTTATTATGCTTTTAGAATGCATGTTTAAGGGTGTATGATGAGACCTAATCAAAGATAATAAATTAGTTGCCAAATCGCGACAAAAATCCTCATTTTATATTAAGCGTTTTTCCTGGTTGTCGCAAGTTATCCATGGATCCCCAAGGTCTACTAATGGTTGAAATTTTAGGCTGCACATATGGAAAAATTGGATCGACTTCCGCTTTAACTTTCCAAGGATCATCTTCAAGTGAACACATACTCTTATTTTCCTCGTTTTATGGTTCTTTGGGGCCAGTTCCAGTTCGGGAGGGTTAGATTCATGTTGTATAAAGGCTATTTCTGGCAAGAATGTGTCTATCAGGTATGTATGGTGATATTTGTCATCACTTGTGGTTGTTCCCCGACGTGAAGAATATTCACTTCCAATGTCATGTTCCCAAATGATAACTTCATGAGACCATTCCTGTAATTAATGAGGGCATTAGTTGTAGCAAGATAAGGTCTACCTAAGATGAGAGAAATTTTTTACTCAGTTTTAACCACAGATTGAGTATCTAAAATCAGAAAATCAACAAGATAGTAGAATTTATCGATTTGAAGTAAAACATCCTCAACTGCTCCCCGTGATGTTCTGATAGAGTGATCAGCTAACTGTAAAACCACAGATGTAGGTTTAATCTCTCCAAGTTCGAGGTGCAGATAAATAGAATATGGCATGAGATTAACACTAGCACCTAAATCGAATAAAGCCTAACCGAACTCATATGTGCCAATATGACAAGCAATAATGGGGCATCCCGGATCTTTTTATTTTGGTGGGGCCCTCTGGTCAATCATTACACTTGCTTGCTCTGTCAGGAATACAGTCTTTTTCACATGATGCTTTCTTTTCATGGTGCATAGATCCTTCAAAACCTTCGCATATGTGGCAACATGTTTGATCACATGTAACAGATGAAAGTTAATCTTTACTTACTTTAAATGTTCTAGGATCTCACCATTTAGGTATTTAGATCTCGTAGTAGGCCTAAGAGCTTGAGGGAAAGGTACTCGAACTGGGCTCTGTACCACTAGTTATTCTTGGGGACTGTCTACATTAATACCCGTGATGTCACCTATAGTGCCGGGAGTGTCCTGCTTGTTTATCTATTTACTACTCCTAGTGGTTATGGCATTAACACCTTTTACATTAGATGCTTAATGGTAAACATGTACCATGTATTGCCTTTGAAGATTTGGTTGAACATGAGATGTAAATTTTCCTGGTTCCTGCACACTTAAGACGTTAGTCAATTTAGAGACTTGACTCTTTATCTCCTTATTTTCTTCCACCACTTGAGATATTAATGACTGAAACCTTTGATTAGTTTTACTCTGGGCCTCTATAAATGTGTGCACAGTGTCCTCTAAGGAGTTTCTAGAATTGGTTGGTGTGTGATACTGGGGGGCACTGTAACCTCTAGGCTGTGGTGTTTGAGTGGGCTGTTGAGACTCGTGTTTCCAACTGAGGTTTGGGTGGTTCCGCCAACTAGGATTATACGTCTCTAAATAAGGTGTATAAGGCTTCTTGTACATCCCTAAGGTATTGCACTGTTCCTTATATGTTTCCCTCATCTCACCATATAAAGTACACTCTGGGCTAGATGGTCACTCCATTTACACACAAAATATACCCCTTGAGGTTCTAGCTGGGCTACACATGCATAGACTTGCTATCTTTGGGTTTTAAAACTCATATCTCTCTACTCAATAGCTCAACATGTGCTTTAAGACTATCTTATTCTCTAAAGTGGTGTATGCCTCCGCTAGAAGGAGTGGAACGTGTCCTATCAGTGTTTTCCAGGGTATTAGGTTCAGTCCAAGTGTGAGATTTTTCGGCTAGGTCATTTAAGTACTCGAGTGCCTCGTAGGGTCATTTCGTATAAACTCATCATTGCACATCGTCTCAATGAATTGGCGTTCCCTGGGGATTAGACAGTCATAAAAGTAACTCACTAAGCGCCAACTCTCATACCCATGGTGAGGATAACTAGCTAACATCTCCTTAAACCTCTCCCAACTTTGATAAAAGGGTTTCATTGTCTTTCTGAGAGAAAGTAGAGATCTGTCTTTTCAAAGAATTAGTCTTATGGTGTGGGAAGTATTTATTGAAAAATACCTGTGTCATCTCACCCCATTATCCTATTGAATGAGGTCTCAAAGAATACAACCAGCTTTTAGCTCCATCTTTAAGGGCAAAAGGGAATAACTTAAGTCTAATTGTGTTTGTAGTCCCAAATCGGTCATGAAAGGTTGCTACAACCTCTTCAAACTCCCTAATATGCACATAAGGGTTCTCATTTTCCAAACCATGAAATGTTGGGAGATATTGTACCATTCCAGATTTAAAATCTATATGTGGTGCATTAGGGGGAAACATTATGCATGATGGTATAGCTGTGCGGGTGGGATGGAGGTACTCCTCAAGAGACCTAATGGGTGGCCTCTCGTAATCACTCATGTTGTGTGTTCTAGATATAGATGGTGTGGCAAAAAGGTTATCAAACAGACTTTCTGAATCAGAATCTTCCTCTTCAATTATAATAAATCTACTAAACCGATCCCTAAGTCTAGGCATGTACTCAAACACGAATAAAAACAAGAAACAAAAATAAAATAATTAAAGCTAAAAATTAAAATTTAAACTAAAGCTAAAACTGAAATAAAATAAATAAATAAAAAATAAAGATGGAACAAAATTACCGCTTCGCTGTTGACTAAGCAAACATGCTCATTTTGATTGTACACGGTCTCCCCGGCAACGACGCCAAAATTTGATTACGCCCTAAAAGTACTGGCGTTTATCGCAGTGTAGTTGGGGTGTCGATTCCTCAGAGAGATGGTTACGAAAGAACTGAATCACTTAGTACGAACTTCAGCAATAACCTAATTAAAGAAAATGATTGAATTGGCAGTTTAGATTAAAGATTATGAAAAACACGTTGGAATTATCAATAGAGAAAGGCAACAAAGCGTCGGGAATCCCTCTTGTATCAAGTCTATTTATTCAGTAGTTGATTCATTTTACTACTAAATTGAGGGTTTCACTTTCCAAACCAACAATCGGAAGATATTTCAATTTAAAGCACATTAAACTCTAAGATAATCGATGACTTGCTTTCTGTATGTTAACAGCAGACAATGTTATCATTATGACCTATCTAACATCGACAATATAACCACATGAAATACTGCAGCAGAAGATTAACTCATAAAACAACAATACCAGTCATAATTGGATTCCCCAATCACACATAGGAAAAACATGACTATTCCTATATGAAAATTAGTAAAACACAATCTCTAGATTATAAATCAAAAGATAATAGAGAATAATGAAATATCAATTGTATTAAACGTTGAAGATCATTCAGGAATCAAAAACATTAATACAAGAGTTAAATACAAGAGTTCATCCTTAGCTTTGCCTAGGAGATTAGTTCTCCATAGAAAAGAAAGACATAGCCTGAAGGAATCGGAGAGACATCTTGTTTAGCCTGAAGCTTCCTCGTTCTTCTCTCTCAATTATGTGATTTTAACTCTTAGTTGTGTTTTCTTCTCCTTTTTAGGGTTTTGGACGAGCTTGGGTATATATAGGGAAGTCTCGGAGTCCTCTTACATGTAAAACACGGCTAAACTAAGTTTCTAGGCATCTGCCGGGGCGCCACGACGCTAGAAAGTAGCGTTGTGGAACTAAACTCTCGGTAAAAGTGTATAGCTCTATGCCGAGGTGGCGTCACGACACCAGTTATTTTTTCTGGTGTCATGTTTTCTATGTTTCTGCTCTTCCCGCGTGCTTCCGATGCGTCCGTAAGGTCCCAAAACACGTACATTGCTCCAAGACCCATGTTTCATTGCTTCCTAATAATAAAACATAAAATAAACTATAAATAAGATTAAATAGTTGATAATAAAGCTGAATTAGTGGTGTTCAAATTACATTTTCATGCACTTATTACTTACACTTTTCAAAATAGTGAGTGGGAGATGGGTATACCACAATATATCCCGCAAACTCTATTGTTATCCAAAAATGTGAGATTCAAAAGGCGCCTCGAGATGGCTTTGTTTTCGTCCCCCTACGGATTGTGTCCATTTTGGGTCAATATCAGGTTTGGATTTCGTGAGGATAGAGACTCTAGATGTATCTAGTGATTTGACCTACCCTACGCGACACCTCACTAGTTAAGTCTAAGAGTTCCGAAATAATGGGTCACACTCACAAAGGAATAATTAAGTTGTTAATCAAAGCTTTCCTTGATCAAAACAACGGTAGTTGATTAATATAAGAATAAGAGTTATTTCAGATATATTAATCAATTGAGAATTTCTTAATCTATCATACGAATACTTGACCTACCATACAACGACACTTATTTGTGGAATGATAGATAACTGTGGCATAATAATTCTTTTAGGTTTCTAATTCATTATACATTGATCATGCATCGTGTTTAATTTTATGCCTTAATGTTTGAAAATTTTAATATGCGATCGCGCATTCAACATTCATTCATAATCATGCATCGTGTTTAATTTTATACCTTAATGTTTGACAATTTTAATATGCGATGAATGAATGTTGAATGCGCGTTTATTATTTTTCAGCCATAACATCTGCAATTATCTCATTTCTCAAACAACAAGAAAAATTAACTGGGGAAAACTATGTTAAATGGAAAAGTGACATGAAGGTTATTTTGGTATGTGAAGACCTTAAGTTTGTCCTAATTGAGGAATGTCCTCCTGAGCCAGCACCAAATGCTGGCAGAGCTGCATGTAATGCCTATAGTAACTTGATTAAGGCCGATGAGAAAGCCCATAGCTATTTGATAGCATCCATGTCTGAGGTTCTTGCTGCATAGTATGAGCCTATGACGACAACATCATTGATTATTTAGTCTTTACAGAACATGTTTGGGCAGCCTTCAGACCGACAACAATATGAGGCAATAGTCTCTGTATTGACCACTAGAATGAAGGAAGAAACATCAGTCCGAGACCATGTGTTAAGGATGATATCTCATCTTAATATGGCTGAAACTCATGGTGCACGTATCAATGTGTAAAACCATGTGACAATGATCATGGAAACCCTTTCAAAGAGTTTTTTACAGTTTAAAAGCAATTGTTCTATGAATAAGTTGACTTTTATGTTGACTAAACTGCTAAATGAGCTCACCAATTATGAGTCCGTCATGATGGGTCCTCATAAATCCAGTGCTGAGGAAAATGTTGCCGAATCTTCTAAATCTGCAAAAAAAAAAAAGAAAGACAATTGGAAGGCTAAGGCAAAACCAATGAAAAAGAAGAAAAACAACAAAGGCTCTAAAGGTGCAAATACTGAAGGATAATATTTTCATTGTGAACAACAAGGGCATTGGAAAATGAATTTTCTGAAATACCTAGCTGAGCTTAAAGAGAATAAGAATACAGGTAAATACGATTTACTTGTCATTGAGTCTCTTTTAGTGGAAGATGGTAAATCCGATTGGATTGCTGATTTTGGTGCCACTAACCATGTTTGTTGTTCTTTACAACTACTTGATTCATGAAAGGACCTTGCTGGAGGTAGCTTTACCATGAGAGTTGGGATTGGGGATGCTATTTCAGCTAGAGCAGTGGGAGTTTCAAATTTGAATTTTAATAAAAGTTATTTATGTTTGAATGATGTGCTTTATATTATTGGTATTCGCATGAATTTGATTTATGTAAAAAAAACTCATGGAAAATGGTTTCTTTATTTTATTTAATAATAAATCAGTTATTATTAGTAAAAATGGATTAACAATATGCAAATGAAACTGCGAGAATAATCTATATGTATTAAGGCCGTTAATACATGAATCACTGCTTAATACTGAAATGTTTAAGATTGAAAAATCTAAAATAAAACGGCAAAAGATTTCTCAAGATGACACATATCTATGGCATCTTAGATTTGGACATATTAACCTTAACCGGATAGATAGACTAATTAAGAACGGAGTCTTAAATAAGTTAAAACTTGGTACTTTACCTGTCTGTGAATCTTGTTTAGAAGGTAAAATGACTAAGAGACCTTTTATTGGAAAAAGGATAAGAGCCAAAGAAACACTTGAGCTAATACATTCAGACGTTTACAGACCGATGAATGTAAAAGCCCAATGTGGCTATGAATACTTCGTCACTTTTATTGACGATTATTCAAGATATGGGTATGTTTACCTAATGCAGCACAAGTCAGATACTTTTGAAAAGTTCAAAGAGTATCATGCTGAGGTTGAGAACCAGTTAGGTAAAAATATCAAAATTCTACGATCAGATCATGAAGGAGAATACCTTGATAGAGATTTTGAGGAATTCTTAGTTGAGCATGGAATTGTTTCACAACTCACAGCACTTGGGACACAACAACAAAAAGGTGTTACTAAAATGAGAAATCGAACCCTACTATACATGATGAGATCTATGTTTAGTTATAGCACTCTACCTAGTTCATTCTGGGGTTATGCATTGGAAACAACAATGTATATCCTGAATGTAGTTCCTTCTATGTCTGTTCCTAAGACTCTCATAGAGTTGTAGAATGGTCGTAAAGCTAGTTTGCGATATTTCTGCATATGGGGGTGTCCAGCTCATGTGCTAAAGAACAAGACTACTAAGTTGGAACCACGTCCAAAGATGTGCCTATTTGTAGGCTATCCTAAGGAAACTAGGGGTGAATTCTTTTATAGTCCAGAAGATAATAAGTATTTGTGTTGACAAATACTACTTTTCTTGAGGATTATATGAGAGAGTTCAAACCTCGAAGTAAAGTGTTACATTAGGAGTTTCTTGCTAGTATGACCAGTACACCATTGTCAACTATTGACAAAAACATAACACCTTCTACATCTGAGAGTCAGATGCAAGTTTATCAGGATACCATACTACCTAAACGTAGTGGGAGGGTTGTCAAACAACCTGAATGCTATCTAGGAAACGTAGAGGTGCAAGTTGTTGCATCTTGTGATGATATAGATGATCCATTGACCTATCGTAGTACAATGAAAGATACTGATAAAGATGAATGACTCAAAGCCATGAACCTTGAGATGGAGTCTATGTACTCTAACTCAGTCTGGGAACATGTAGACTAACCTGATGGAGTAAAACCTATAGGTTACAAGTGGATCTACAAGAGAAAAAGAGGAATAGATGGGAAAGTACAGACTTTCAAGGCTATGCTAGTGGTAAAGGATTATACTCAGAAAGAGGGAGTTGACTATGAAGAGACTTTCTCGAGAGTAGCCATGATTAAATCTATCAGGATTCTTCTTTCTATTACTGCATATT
Organism: Zanthoxylum bungeanum; assembly: GCA_019454045.1. Lineage (NCBI taxonomy): Eukaryota > Viridiplantae > Streptophyta > Magnoliopsida > Sapindales > Rutaceae > Zanthoxylum > Zanthoxylum bungeanum. The sequence goes on along the minus strand of SKCR01028782.1, from coordinate 56,729 downwards.
ATGACTATGAGATTTGGCAAATAGATGTCAAGACTGCATTCTTGATGAGAATATCTATATGATACAACCAGAAAGGTTCAAAACCCAAGGTCAAGAGCAAAAAGTTTGTAATTTGCAAATGTCCATTTATGGGCTCAAGCAAGCATCTAGATGTTGGAACATAAGATTTGATACTACAATCAAGTCTTATAACTTTGAGCAGAACATCGATGAGCCTTGTTTCTACAAGCGCATCATTGATGGTAAGGTGGTTTTCCTTATGTTATACGTCGATGATATTTTATTGGGAATGATGTAAAAATATTATCGGATGTGAAAATCTGGCTAGATAATCAATTCCAAATGAAATATTTGGGAGAAGCAAGTTATATACTTGGGATCCAGATCATTCGGGATTGCAAGAAACGACTGTTAGCAATGTCTCAAGCATCCTATATCGAAAAGATTCTTATGCGATTGGTATGCATAATTCCAAGAAAGGTAATTTACCTTTCAAGCATGAAATTCATTTATCTAAGGAACAGTCTCCTAAGACACCTCAAGAAGTTGAGGAGATGAGACATATTCCATATGCTTTAGTAATTGGAGGTCTTATGTATGATATGTTATGCACAAGACCGGACATATATGTAGGCACTGCATTTTTGTATGTAAGTCCCTATGATGAGTCTCATTTAGAGGCACTACCTTTTAAGTAGCGGAAGTCGCGGGAAACGGACGTCGGAATGAGAAATTCAGAATAAGTATGTCATCAGATTAATTTCACAAGTTCACTGTTTTCGTTCGTGTTGCATTCGTGACCACGTTCGAACATCAAGTAGATTGCGGGCATTCGTGTAGCATTCGAATCGGTGTTCAAACGGTGTCGGTATTTCTGGTTTTGCTGCTAGCCTCACAACCAAGCCCAATTAGCCCACCAAAGCCCATAAAACACATCCAAATTAATAAAATGCATATTTAACATATGGGGAATTAAATAAAATCTAAAAATCATATACCAAATTAAAATAATCTCATGCCTAAACAAAACAAATTAAATATATAACCTTCCTAAACAAACCAAATCTTGTCTCCAATCAATCTTGTGTTTTCCTTACATAACACTAAATCATATCCTCTTTTAATGCACAAATCCCTTCATTGTCAAGCAAGGATTCACCCATCCCCTTTGTCTATAAAGAAACACATTGCCAAGGCACTTCCCCCTCCTGGCTCATTCACACAAAAAACATAAAGAGAATAACCTAAGTGATTCACGCATACACACAAAAAAAAAACAAACCCTAAGCTAGCCGACTCACAATAAAACCAGTCCCCCCACTCAACTCTATCGCCACATACCCTTCAGCCAACCTTCACGCCATTAACAAACACCAATCTGCCCTCATCAATCAAACGCACCCTCAACACACTCACGCATAGCCTTCACTACCACCTAGCTTCAATCAAACAGCCACAACCGACCAGAACAACAATAAGGTAACCTAAAAACAGTCCCGAAAACAACACTTTTACCACCCAAAACAGTCCCGAACTGCACCCTAAAAAAACCGCCTGAAACCGCAGCCCCAAACCCTTCAACAACCGCACAAACAGTAACCTAAATTACCTCAAAACAGTGGCCTTATACGGCAAAACAGTGACTGAAAAACTGCAGCAAAATAGCAGCAAAACGGAGTGAAAACAGTAGCTTGAGCAGCAAAACAGCGAGGAAAAAACGTGAACCAGTGAACCAGAAAAGTTGCAGAGTTTTAGCCCTTCCGACCACAGTGTAACGCACGTCCGAGAGTCGACATAAAAGGTTAGACCTGAGGGCACTTTTCGTATTCATTTATATTCATCTTTTAATTGTTTTAATTATTCATTTCGTATGAGTCGTTTGTGGATGCATGTTGTGGCTTTGAATGAATGGAAAATGTGTCGTCTCTTGTGGTATATAGGATGGAAACCCAGACGTAAATTCTGTAGCCGAATCCGAATGGACGGTAGTGCGGTCTGTACTTGAGATACAACTCCACGTACCACTTGAGCAAATGGCACATATTTTGATTTATTTTGTCTTGTTTGTTTATTCCCTGTTATTTAATTTCTGCATGTTATTTGTTTGTATAATGATGAGATAAAGTGCATGGGCTTAGTAAGTTGGATTAAAGGTCCTCTATTTTGAGGGGTTAAATTCCTTTACCACGATGCTTTGCCACGCCGGATGATGTATATTCGGTTAAATGTGAGATGTGTTCAATCGGGTATACGAAATCCGATATCGTTGTCTTTTTTATATATGCATCATGTTATTAGCGCATGGGCTTAGTAAGTTGGATTAAAGGTCCACTATTTCGAGGGGTTAAAATCCTTTACCAAGATGTTTTGCCGCGCCGGATGACGTATATTCGGTTGAATGTGAGATGTGTTCAATCGGGTATACAAAGTCCGATATTTTTGTCTTTATATGCATTATGTTATTAGCGTATGGGCTTAGTAAGTCGGATTAAAGGTCCTCTATGTCGAGGGGTTAAAATCCTTTTGCACGATGCTTTGCCGCGCCTTTTAGCCCGTTATTATTTATTAGGGTCATCTATTCATCCGTTCACATATGTGTCATGTTGTTTACTGTATTTTGGAGGTTACTGTTGTAACTTCGTTCGAACGCGTTTCAGAACGCCGCACGAACGCATGTTTTCTAACTCAGTTCGTTCGAACGCGTTTACGAACGCTACTCGAACGCGAACCGTCTGTTTACCGTTCGAACGCGGAAACGAACGCCGCACGAACGCCCACGGTAAACAGGCCCTCTTCCATCACATCTCATGCATGGTTGCTCATCTTGTCATTTACCTTTTTGATTGTTCATGTTCTCGCAGTTAGTCATTTATTATGTTCACAAGATCACATGTTCGTTTCCATGATGCATGTTTACACGGTCGTTATCTACTTATGCTTCTGCATTCATCCATTCAACATGTTTATGACATTGTATGCTTGCCGTATTTCAATTCATCTTTATGCATGCAAATTGGGACATAGATTATATGCAAATAGGTTGTATGCAAATTCGGACATAGGTTATATGCAAACTTAGATATGAGCCTTGTACTTATGCATGCAAACTTAGGAGTAAATTATCCTTGGAAATAAATGTTGCTTAGGCTTGGTTAAATTATTGCACAAATCATTTCATTACAAGTGGCATGAGTAAGGGACCATTCCGAACCCAACGGTTTAAGATCTTCCCTTGCGAGGGGTGAGTGCGGCCTTAAATCTTTGTCCCGGTTCACACCGGGTGGCGACTCCATTATCTTTGGTTTAGTCCCCCGCGGGCTACTCCGTACTCCCAATCGGGCCGCTTCCCACAGTCTTGCGACTCCACTAGGGATAGAGAATTGACCCCGAAATAATGTCTTGTAGTGATTGTGATTTGTGCTTTAGTTAACCGTGTTTACCGTGGGTTGAAAGGGGTTTAATCGAAGGCACTTTTTAAGGCTAGGAAATGGTTTGGTGTATTCCTTCATTCACTACATTTCTATAAGGAAAAGTTGTGAAGGCACCTAGATAATCATCTACTCGTAGCCTTCTGTGATGGACTAATTTTGAGGACTCGTTTATTCCTGTCACCAAGCGATAAGAGCCTAAGAGGCTTGGGTTTTTAAGAGAGTTCGCTCCGCCCTCCCTCTGGGGAATCTACAACGGAAATTCCTCTGACAGTCAGTCACGCACCATAACTCGTTGGCACGTACCTTAAGGTATAAAAAAGGTGCGCTCACTTGGTCGCTCGAACCCTTGAGTGGGGAGTCCTAGTTATGGGCAATCCTTCGTCAGCGAGAGCCTTTGTCTGCACTCTCGTAAACTTGCATGTGAACCTTAGTCGTAGAACTAGTAGAAATTATTTACTTATGCTTGTATTTGTGGACCATCCTCATTTGGACGCAGTTAGACTTTTTATCAGAAATGCAAACTTGTTGGGCCATTTAAACTGGACGAGTTCGTATCCTATGACAATTAGGCCAAAAGTTTCTAAAATGCTGATGGGCCATCCTGTGATTGGGCCCCTTATCATTTGAAGTTATTTAGCCATGTTATCGCAAAGGTGTAAACCTGTTGGGCCTTTTCAACTGGGACAAGTTTGCACCGCGCAATGGTGTGGTTAAATGCTTTAAAATGATAATGGGCCGACCTATACATTCTATACATCACACACATCTCATGCACCTCATGCATACTTGCACCATGTTAACCCCCTTTTGTCTTGAAAGCCATCATAGATACCTGTTGGTTAGGGAAGATGGCAGACTTGTCAAAAGACCAAGCAGCCACCAAGAGTACCGGCAGAAGACCTAACCCAACGGGATAGGAAACTCATGCATGCATGCATGCATACACATAACGTATTTTGCATTCCTTTTTGTGTTTGTTTTATTTTGTATTCACAGGTTTCAACGGAGAAAAAGAGAAAGCGACAAAGACAAGCCAACCAGAATCAGCAACATATGAGGAGTAGTTCCGGGGATGAGTTCCGGGGTTGAGGCCCATATCAATTTCAATTTTGGGGATGAGTCCCGGGGGCGAGGCCCGCATCAACATCAATATCAGTTTTAGGGATGAGTCCCAGGGTTGAAGCCCGCGTTGTCAGCATAAGTTTTGGGAATGAATCTATGGTCGAGGCCCACATCAGCAAAGTTTTGGAATGAATCCGAGAATGAATCCCAGGGTCGAGGCCCACATCGTCAGAGTTTTGGAATGAATCCCAGGGTCGAGGCCAGCATCAGTCAAAGTTTTGGAATGAATCCTAGGGTCGAGACCCACATCGTCAGAGTTTTGGAATGAATCCGGGAATGAATCACAGGGTCGAGGCCTACATTCTTAGGGTTTAGGAATGAATCCTAGGGGAATGAATCCCAGGGCTGAGGCCCACCTTACCAGCAGCTTCAGGAATGGATCCCAGGGTCGGGGCCCACTTTGTCAGCAGTTTCGGGAATGAGTCTCAGGGTCGAGGCCCACATCAACATCAGTATCAGTTTGGGGCGAGGCCCATATCAGTTTGAGGGTCGAGGCCCACATCAGCATCAGTATCAGTTTGGGGCGAGGCCCACATTAGTATCAGTTTGGGGCGAGGCCCATATCAGTTTGGGGTGAGGCCCACATCAGTATCAATCTGGGGTGAGGCCCATATCTGTATCGGTTTGGGGGCGAGGCCCACGTCAGTATCAGTTTGGGGCGAGGCCCACATTAGTATCAGTTTGGGGCTAGGCCCATATCAGTTTGGGGCGAGACCCACATCAGTGTCAGTCTGGGGGCGAGTCCCACATCAGTATCAGTTTGGGGGAGAGGCCCACATCAACATCAGTCTGGGGGCAAGGCCTATATCAGTATCAATCTGAGGGCGAGGCCCGCGTCAGTACCGGTTCAGGGTCGAGGACCCACTGCATCACCAGTTTGAGGGTCGAGGCCCCCGTTGTCGATTGCAGTTCCGGGATGCGTCCCAGGGTCGAGGGCCCACTGCATCATCAGCACAGTTCGAGAATGAACAAGCAGGGAATGGCACTCCGAGAATGGAGCACAGTTAGAGAATGAACAAATCGGGAATGGCACTCCGAGAATGGAGCAAGGTTCGGGAATGAACAAGCCGGGAATGGCACTCCGAGAATGGAGCAAGGTTCGGGAATGGACCACCTCACAGTAAGGGTTCGGGAATGGACCACCTCACACAGAAACGGTTCGGGAATAGACCACCTCACAACATGGTTCGAGAACGAACCATCACATTATCAGTATCAGTCTTGCCGGGTATGGCACTCTGAGGGCAAGGCCCACATCAGCATCAGTAGCAGTTTGGCCGGGTATGGCACTCTAGGGGTGAAGCCCCCATCATTATTAGTATCAGTTTTTCCGAGTACATCACTCCGGATATGGAGATACAGCATTATTTCTGCCAGGTACGGCACTCCGGGTATGGAGACATCAGATCAGTTTTGCCAAGTACGGCACTCCGGGTATGTAGATATCAGATTAGCTTGCCAGGTACGACACTCCGGGTATGCAGATATCAAATCAGTTTTGCCAGGTACGGCACTCCGGGTATGGAGATATCAGATCAGTTTTGTCAGGTACGGCACTCCGGGTATGGAGATATCACTGCGGCACTGTAGGTATAGAGACGCAACAGCGACGCCTTGGGTATGAGGTTTAGCACGCCAGGTACGTCACTCTGGGTATGGAGATATTACTGCGACGCCTTGGGTATGAGGTTTAGCACGCCAGGTAAGACACCCGGAGTATGGAGATATTAAAGCGACGCCTTGGGTATGAGGTTTAGCACGCCAGGTACGGCACTCCGGGTATGGAGATATTACAGCGACGCCTTGGGTATGAGGTTTAGCACTCCAGGTACGGTACTCCGGGTATGGAGATATTACATCGACGCCTTGGTATGAGGTTTAGCACGTCAGGTACGACACTCTGGGTATGGAGATATTACATCGACGCCTTGGGTATGAGGTTTAGCACGCCAGGTACGGCACTCCGAGTATGGAGATATTACAGCGACGCCTTGGGTATGAGGTTTAGCACGCCAGGTACGGCACTCCGGGTATGGAGATATTACTGCGATGCCTTGGGTATGAGGTTTAGCACGCCAGGTACGGCACTCCGGGTATGGAGATATTACAGCGACGCCTTGGGTATGAGGTTTAGCACGCCAGGTAAGACACCCGGAGTATGGAGATATTATAGCGACGCCTTGGGTATGAGACGCCAGGTACGACACTCCGGGTATGGAGATATTACAGCGACGCCTTGGGTATGAGGTTTAGCACACCAGGTACGGTACTCCGGGTATGGAGATATTACAGCGACGCCTTGGTATGAGGTTTAGCACGTCAGGTACGACACTCTGGGTATGGAGATATTACATCGACGCCTTGGGTATGAGGTTTAGCACACGCCAGGTACGGCACTCCGAGTATGGAGATATTACAACGACGCCTTGGGTATGAGATTTAGCACGCCAGGTACGGCACTCCGGGTATGGAGATATTACAACGACGCCTTGGGCATGAGGTTTAGCACGCCAGGTACGACACTCCGGGTATGGAGATATTACAGCGACGCCTTGGGTATGAGGTTTAGCACGCCAGGTACGGTACTCCGGGTATGGAGACATCACTGTGACACTCTAGGTACGGAGACACAACCGCGACACCTCGGGTATGAGGTTTAGCATGTCAGGTACGACACAACATCAACTCAACTCAACACATGGCAAGTCAAGTGGCAGCTAGCGAGCCAGGTAAGTAAAAATGCATTGCACGTACTTTGATAGGATTGTGATTGTCACACACCACACAAGTCCCATAAAAGTGGGGGCGACTGTAGGCACTGCATTTTTGCATGTAAGTCACTATGATGAGTCTCATTTAGAGGCACTACCTATTAAGTCGCGGAAGTCGCGGGAAACGGACGTCAGAATGGGAAATTAAATAAAACCTAAAAATCATATACCAAATTAAAATAATCTCATGCCTAAACAAAACAAATTAAATATATAACCTTCCGAAACAAACCAAATCTTGTCTCCAATCAATCTTGTGTTTTCGTTACATAACACTAAATCATATCCTCCTTTAATGCACAAATCCATTCCTTGTCAAGCAAGGATTCACCCATCCCCATTTTCTATAAAAGAAACACATTGCCAAGGCACTTCCCCCTCCTGGCTCATTCACACAAAAAACACAAAGAGAATAACCTAGGTGATTCACGCATACACATAAAAAAACAAACCCTAAGCTAGCCGACTCACAATAAAACCAGCCCCCCCACTCAACTCTCTCGCCACATACCCTTCAGCCAACCTTCACGCCATTAACAAACACCAATATGCCCTCATCAATCAAACGCACCCTTAACACACTCACGCCTAGCCTTCACTACCACCTAGCTTCAATCAAACAGCCACAACCGACCAGAACAACAATAAGGTAACCTAAAACCAATCCCGAAAACAGCACTTTTACCACCCAAAACAGTCCCGAACTACACCCTAAAAAAACTGTCTGAAACCGCATCCCCAAACCCTTCAACAACCGCACAAACAGTAACCTAAATTACCCTAAAACAGTGGCCTTATACAGCAAAAACAGTGACTGAAAAACGGCAGCAAAACCGAGTGAAAATAGTAGCTTGAGCAGCAAAACAGCGAGGAAAAAACGTAAACCAGTGAACCAGAAAAGTTGCGGAGTTTTAGCCCTTCCAACCACCATGTAACGCACGTTCGAGAGTCGACATAAAAGGTTAGACCTGAGGGCACTTTTCGTATTCATTTATATTCATCTTTTAATTGTTTTAGTTATTCATTTCGTATGAGAGTCGTTTGTGGATGCATGTTGTGGCTTTGAATGAATGGAAAATGTGTCGTCTCTTGTGGTATATAGGATGGAAACCCAGACGTAAATTACGTAGCTGAATCCGAATGAACGGTAGTGCGGTCTGTACTTGGGATACAACTCCACGTACCACTTGAGCAAACGGCACATATTTCGATTTACTTTGTCTTGTTTGTTTATTCTCCGTTATTTAATTTCTGCATGTTATTTGTTTGTGTAATAATGAGATAAAGCGCATGGGCTTAGTAAGTTGGATTAAAGGTCCTCTATTTCGAGGGGTTAAAATCCTTTACCAAGATGATTTGCCGCGCCGGATGACGTATATTCGGTTGAATGTGAGATGTGTTCGATCGGGTATACGAAGTCCGATATCGTTGTCTTTTTTATATATGCATCATGTTATTAGTGAATGGGCTTAGTAAGTTGGATTAAAGGTCCTCTATTTCGAGGGGTTAAAATCCTTTACCACGATGCTTTGCCGCGTCAGATGACGTATATTCGGTTGAATGTGAGATGTGTTCAATCGGGTATATGAAGTCCGATATTGTTGTCTTTATATGCATTATGTTATTAGCCTATAGGCTTAGTAAGTCGTATTAAAGGTCTTCTATGTCGAGGGGTTAAAATCCTTTACCACGATGCTTTGCCGCGCCTTTTAGCCCGTTATTACTTATTAGGTGTCATCTATTCATCAATTCACATATGTGTCATGTTGTTTACTGCATTTTGGAGGTTACTACTATAACTCCGTTCGAACGCGTTTCAGAACGCCGTACGAACACATGTTTTCTGTCTCAGTTCGTTCGAACGCTTTTATGAACGCTACTCGAAAGTGAACCTTCTGTTTACCGTTCGAAGGCGGATATGAATGCCGCACGAACGCCCACGGTAAACATGCTATCTTCCATCACATCTCATGCATGGTTTCTTATATTGCCATTTACCTTTTTGATTTTTCATGTTCTCGCAGTTAGTCATTTATTATGTTCACAAGATCACATGTTTGTTTCCATGATGCATGTTTACACAGTCGTTATCTACTTATGCTTCTGCATTCATCCATTCAACATGTTTATGACATTGTATGCTTGCCGTATTTCAATTCATCTTTATGCATGCAAATTGGGACATAGATTATATGCAAATTCGGACATAGGTTATATGCAAACTTAGATATGAGCCTTGTACTTATGCATGCGAACTTAGGAGTAAATTATCCTTGTAAATAAATGTTGCTTAGGCTTGGTTAAATTATTGCACAAATCATTTCATTACAAGTGGCATGAGTAAGGGACCATTCTGAACCCAACGGTTTGAGATCTTCCCTTGCGAGGGGTGAGTGCGACCTTAAATCTTTGTCCCGGTTCACACCGGGTGGCGACTCCATTATCTTTGGTTTAGTCCCCCGCGGGCTACTCCGTACTCCCAATCGGGCCGCTAGCCCAGAACAGCATGCGTCAGCCAGTTTCTGTGTCCCACAGTCTTGTGACTCCACTGGGGATAGAGAATTGACCCCGAAATAATGTCTTGTAGTGATTGTGATTTGTGCTTTAGTTAACCGTGTTTACCGTGGGTTGAAAGGGGTTTAATTGAAGGCACTTTTTAAGGCTAGGTAATGGTTTGGTGTCTTCCTTCATTCACTACTTTTCTATAAGGAAAAGCTATGAAGGCATCTAGATAATCATCTACTCGTAGCCTACTGTGATGGACTAATTTGGAGGACTCGTTGTTTATTCCTGTCACCAAGCGATAAGAGCCTAAGAGGCTTGGGTTTTTAAGAGAGTTCGCTCCGCCCTCCATCTGGGGAATCTACAACGGGAAATCCATTTGACAGTCAGTCACACACCATAACTCGTTGGCACGTAACTTAAGGTATAAAAAAGGTGCGCTCATTTGGTCGCTCGAACCCTTGAGTGGGGAGTCATAGTTGTGGGCAATCCTTCGTCAGCGAGAGCCTTTGTCCGCACTCTCGTAAACCCGCATGTGAACCTTAGTCGTAGAACTAGTAGAAATTATTTACTTATGCTTGTATTTATGGATCATCCTCATTTGGACGCAGTTGGACTTTTTGTCAGAAATGCAAACTTATTGGGCCATTTAAACTGGGACGAGTTCGTATCCTATGACAATTAGGCCAAAAGTTTCTAAAATGCTGATGGGCCATCCTGTGATTGGGCCCCTTATCATTTGAAGTTATTTAGCCATGTTATCGCAAAGGTGTAAACCTGTTGGGCCTTTTCAACTGGGACAAGTTTGCACCGCGCAATGGTGTGGTTAAATGCTTTAAAATGATAATGGGCCGACCTATACATTCTATACATCACACACATCTCATGCACCTCATGCATACTTGCACCATGTTAACCCCCTTTTGTCTTGAAAGCCATCATAGATACCTGTTGGTTAGGGAAGATGGCAGACTTGTCAAAAGACCAAGCAGCCACCAAGAGTACCGGCAGAAGACCTAACCCAACGGGATAGGAAACTCATGCATGCATGCATGCATACACATAACGTATTTTGCATTCCTTTTTGTGTTTGTTTTATTTTGTATTCACAGGTTCAACGGAGAAAAGAGAGAAAGCGACAAAGACAAGCCAACCAGAATCAGCAACATATGAGGAGTAGTTCCGGGGATGAGTTCCGGGGTTGAGGCCCATATCAATTTCAATTTTGGGGATGAGTCCCGGGGGCGAGGCCCGCATCAACATCAATATCAGTTTTAGGGATGAGTCCCAGGGTTGAAGCCCGCGTTGTCAGCATAAGTTTTGGAATGAATCTATGGTCGAGGCCACATCAGCAAAGTTTTGGAATGAATCCGAGAATGAATCCCAGGGTCGAGGCCCACATCGTCAGAGTTTTGGAATGAATCCCAGGGTCGAGGCCAGCATCAGTCAAAGTTTTGGAATGAATCCTAGGGTCGAGACCCACATCGTCAGAGTTTTGGAATGAATCCGGGAATGAATCACAGGGTCGAGGCCTACATTCTTAGGGTTTAGGAATGAATCCTAGGGGAATGAATCCCAGGGCTGAGGCCCACCTTACCAGCAGCTTCAGGAATGGATCCCAGGGTCGGGGCCCACTTTGTCAGCAGTTTCGGGAATGAGTCTCAGGGTCGAGGCCCACATCAACATCAGTATCAGTTTGGGGCGAGGCCCATATCAGTTTGAGGGTCGAGGCCCACATCAGCATCAGTATCAGTTTGGGGCGAGGCCCACATTAGTATCAGTTTGGGGCGAGGCCCATATCAGTTTGGGGTGAGGCCCACATCAGTATCAATCTGGGGTGAGGCCCATATCTGTATCGGTTTGGGGGCGAGGCCCACGTCAGTATCAGTTTGGGGGCGAGGCCCACATTAGTATCAGTTTGGGGCTAGGCCCATATCAGTTTGGGGCGAGACCCACATCAGTGTCAGTCTGGGGGCGAGTCCCACATCAGTATCAGTTTGGGGGAGAGGCCCACATCAACATCAGTCTGGGGGCAAGGCCTATATCAGTATCAATCTGAGGGCGAGGCCCGCGTCAGTACCGGTTCAGGGTCGAGGACCCACTGCATCACCAGTTTGAGGGTCGAGGCCCCCGTTGTCGATTGCAGTTCCGGGATGCGTCCCAGGGTCGAGGGCCCACTGCATCATCAGCACAGTTCGAGAATGAACAAGCAGGGAATGGCACTCCGAGAATGGAGCACAGTTAGAGAATGAACAAATCGGGAATGGCACTCCGAGAATGGAGCAAGGTTCGGGAATGAACAAGCCGGGAATGGCACTCCGAGAATGGAGCAAGGTTCGGGAATGGACCACCTCACAGTAAGGGTTCGGGAATGGACCACCTCACACAGAAACGGTTCGGGAATAGACCACCTCACAACATGGTTCGAGAACGAACCATCACATTATCAGTATCAGTCTTGCCGGGTATGGCACTCTGAGGGCAAGGCCCACATCAGCATCAGTAGCAGTTTGGCCGGGTATGGCACTCTAGGGGTGAAGCCCCCATCATTATTAGTATCAGTTTTTCCGAGTACATCACTCCGGATATGGAGATACAGCATTATTTCTGCCAGGTACGGCACTCCGGGTATGGAGACATCAGATCAGTTTTGCCAAGTACGGCACTCCGGGTATGTAGATATCAGATTAGCTTGCCAGGTACGACACTCCGGGTATGCAGATATCAAATCAGTTTTGCCAGGTACGGCACTCCGGGTATGGAGATATCAGATCAGTTTTGTCAGGTACGGCACTCCGGGTATGGAGATATCACTGCGGCACTGTAGGTATAGAGACGCAACAGCGACGCCTTGGGTATGAGGTTTAGCACGCCAGGTACGTCACTCTGGGTATGGAGATATTACTGCGACGCCTTGGGTATGAGGTTTAGCACGCCAGGTAAGACACCCGGAGTATGGAGATATTAAAGCGACGCCTTGGGTATGAGGTTTAGCACGCCAGGTACGGCACTCCGGGTATGGAGATATTACAGCGACGCCTTGGGTATGAGGTTTAGCACTCCAGGTACGGTACTCCGGGTATGGAGATATTACATCGACGCCTTGGTATGAGGTTTAGCACGTCAGGTACGACACTCTGGGTATGGAGATATTACATCGACGCCTTGGGTATGAGGTTAGCACGCCAGGTACGGCACTCCGAGTATGGAGATATTACAGCGACGCCTTGGGTATGAGGTTTAGCACGCCAGGTACGGCACTCCGGGTATGGAGATATTACTGCGATGCCTTGGGTATGAGGTTTAGCACGCCAGGTACGGCACTCCGGGTATGGAGATATTACAGCGACGCCTTGGGTATGAGGTTTAGCACGCCAGGTAAGACACCCGGAGTATGGAGATATTATAGCGACGCCTTGGGTATGAGACGCCAGGTACGACACTCCGGGTATGGAGATATTACAGCGACGCCTTGGGTATGAGGTTTAGCACACCAGGTACGGTACTCCGGGTATGGAGATATTACAGCGACGCCTTGGTATGAGGTTTAGCACGTCAGGTACGACACTCTGGGTATGGAGATATTACATCGACGCCTTGGGTATGAGGTTTAGCACACGCCAGGTACGGCACTCCGAGTATGGAGATATTACAACGACGCCTTGGGTATGAGATTTAGCACGCCAGGTACGGCACTCCGGGTATGGAGATATTACAACGACGCCTTGGGCATGAGGTTTAGCACGCCAGGTACGACACACTCGGGTATGGAGATATTACAGCGACGCCTTGGGTATGAGGTTTAGCACGCCAGGTACGGTACTCCGGGTATGGAGACATCACTGTGACACTCTAGGTACGGAGACACAACCGCGACACCTCGGGTATGAGGTTTAGCATGTCAGGTACGACACAACATCAACTCAACTCAACACATGGCAAGTCAAGTGGCAGCTAGCGAGCCAGGTAAGTAAAAATGCATTGCACGTACTTTGATAGGATTGTGATTGTCACACACCACACAAGTCCCATAAAAGTGGGGGCGACTGTAGGCACTGCATTTTTGCATGTAAGTCACTATGATGAGTCTCATTTAGAGGCACTACCTATTAAGTCGCGGAAGTCGCGGGAAACGGACGTCAGAATGGGAAATTAAATAAAACCTAAAAATCATATACCAAATTAAAATAATCTCATGCCTAAACAAAACAAATTAAATATATAACCTTCCGAAACAAACCAAATCTTGTCTCCAATCAATCTTGTGTTTTCGTTACATAACACTAAATCATATCCTCCTTTAATGCACAAATCCATTCCTTGTCAAGCAAGGATTCACCCATCCCCATTTTCTATAAAAGAAACACATTGCCAAGGCACTTCCCCCTCCTGGCTCATTCACACAAAAAACACAAAGAGAATAACCTAGGTGATTCACGCATACACATAAAAAAACAAACCCTAAGCTAGCCGACTCACAATAAAACCAGCCCCCCCACTCAACTCTCTCGCCACATACCCTTCAGCCAACCTTCACGCCATTAACAAACACCAATATGCCCTCATCAATCAAACGCACCCTTAACACACTCACGCCTAGCCTTCACTACCACCTAGCTTCAATCAAACAGCCACAACCGACCAGAACAACAATAAGGTAACCTAAAACCAATCCCGAAAACAGCACTTTTACCACCCAAAACAGTCCCGAACTACACCCTAAAAAAACTGTCTGAAACCGCATCCCCAAACCCTTCAACAACCGCACAAACAGTAACCTAAATTACCCTAAAACAGTGGCCTTATACAGCAAAAACAGTGACTGAAAAACGGCAGCAAAACCGAGTGAAAATAGTAGCTTGAGCAGCAAAACAGCGAGGAAAAAACGTAAACCAGTGAACCAGAAAAGTTGCGGAGTTTTAGCCCTTCCAACCACCATGTAACGCACGTTCGAGAGTCGACATAAAAGGTTAGACCTGAGGGCACTTTTCGTATTCATTTATATTCATCTTTTAATTGTTTTAGTTATTCATTTCGTATGAGAGTCGTTTGTGGATGCATGTTGTGGCTTTGAATGAATGGAAAATGTGTCGTCTCTTGTGGTATATAGGATGGAAACCCAGACGTAAATTACGTAGCTGAATCCGAATGAACGGTAGTGCGGTCTGTACTTGGGATACAACTCCACGTACCACTTGAGCAAACGGCACATATTTCGATTTACTTTGTCTTGTTTGTTTATTCTCCGTTATTTAATTTCTGCATGTTATTTGTTTGTGTAATAATGAGATAAAGCGCATGGGCTTAGTAAGTTGGATTAAAGGTCCTCTATTTCGAGGGGTTAAAATCCTTTACCAAGATGATTTGCCGCGCCGGATGACGTATATTCGGTTGAATGTGAGATGTGTTCGATCGGGTATACGAAGTCCGATATCGTTGTCTTTTTTATATGCATCATGTTATTAGTGAATGGGCTTAGTAAGTTGGATTAAAGGTCCTCTATTTCGAGGGGTTAAAATCCTTTACCACGATGCTTTGCCGCGTCAGATGACGTATATTCGGTTGAATGTGAGATGGTGTTCAATCGGGTATATGAAGTCCGATATTGTTGTCTTTATATGCATTATGTTATTAGCCTATAGGCTTAGTAAGTCGTATTAAAGGTCTTCTATGTCGAGGGGTTAAAATCCTTTACCACGATGCTTTGCCGCGCCTTTTAGCCCGTTATTACTTATTAGGTGTCATCTATTCATCAATTCACATATGTGTCATGTTGTTTACTGCATTTTGGAGGTTACTACTATAACTCCGTTCGAACGCGTTTCAGAACGCCGTACGAACACATGTTTTCTGTCTCAGTTCGTTCGAACGCTTTTATGAACGCTACTCGAAAGTGAACCTTCTGTTTACCGTTCGAAGGCGGATATGAATGCCGCACGAACGCCCACGGTAAACATGCTATCTTCCATCACATCTCATGCATGGTTTCTTATATTGCCATTTACCTTTTTGATTTTTCATGTTCTCGCAGTTAGTCATTTATTATGTTCACAAGATCACATGTTTGTTTCCATGATGCATGTTTACACAGTCGTTATCTACTTATGCTTCTGCATTCATCCATTCAACATGTTTATGACATTGTATGCTTGCCGTATTTCAATTCATCTTTATGCATGCAAATTGGGACATAGATTATATGCAAATTCGGACATAGGTTATATGCAAACTTAGATATGAGCCTTGTACTTATGCATGCGAACTTAGGAGTAAATTATCCTTGTAAATAAATGTTGCTTAGGCTTGGTTAAATTATTGCACAAATCATTTCATTACAAGTGGCATGAGTAAGGGACCATTCTGAACCCAACGGTTTGAGATCTTCCCTTGCGAGGGGTGAGTGCGACCTTAAATCTTTGTCCCGGTTCACACCGGGTGGCGACTCCATTATCTTTGGTTTAGTCCCCCGCGGGCTACTCCGTACTCCCAATCGGGCCGCTAGCCCAGAACAGCATGCGTCAGCCAGTTTCTGTGTCCCACAGTCTTGTGACTCCACTGGGGATAGAGAATTGACCCCGAAATAATGTCTTGTAGTGATTGTGATTTGTGCTTTAGTTAACCGTGTTTACCGTGGGTTGAAAGGGGTTTAATTGAAGGCACTTTTTAAGGCTAGGTAATGGTTTGGTGTCTTCCTCATTCACTACTTTTCTATAAGGAAAAGCTATGAAGGCATCTAGATAATCATCTACTCGTAGCCTACTGTGATGGACTAATTTGGAGGACTCGTTGTTTATTCCTGTCACCAAGCGATAAGAGCCTAAGAGGCTTGGGTTTTTAAGAGAGTTCGCTCCGCCCTCCATCTGGGGAATCTACAACGGGAAATCCATTTGACAGTCAGTCACACACCATAACTCGTTGGCACGTAACTTAAGGTAAAAAAGGTGCGCTCATTTGGTCGCTCGAACCCTTGAGTGGGGAGTCATAGTTGTGGGCAATCCTTCGTCAGCGAGAGCCTTTGTCCGCACTCTCGTAAACCCGCATGTGAACCTTAGTCGTAGAACTAGTAGAAATTATTTACTTATGCTTGTATTTATGGATCATCCTCATTTGGACGCAGTTGGACTTTTTGTCAGAAATGCAAACTTATTGGGCCATTTAAACTGGGACGAGTTCGTATCCTATGACAATTAGGCCAAAAGTTTCTAAAATACTGATGGGCCATCCTGTGATTGGGCCCCTTATCATTTGAAGTTATTTAGCCATGTTATCGCAAAGGTGTAAACCTGTTGGGCCTTTTCAACTGAGACAAGTTTGCACAGTGCAATGGTGTGGTTAAATGCTTTAAAATGATAATGGGTCGACCTATACATTCTATACATCCCACACATCTCAAGCATATATGCACCATGTTAACCCCCTTTTCTCTTGAAAGCCATCATAGATACCCGTTGGTTAGGGAAGAGGGCAGACTTGTCAAAAGACCGAGCAGCCACCAAGAGTACCAGCAGAAGACCTAACCTAACGGGATAGGAAACTCATTCATGCATGCATGCATACACGTAACGTATTTTGCATTCCTTTTTGTGTTTGTTTTGTTTTGTATTCACAGGTTTCAACGGAGAAAAAGAGAAAGCGACAAAGACAAGCCAACCAGAATCAGCAACATATGAGTAGTAGTTCCGGGGATGAGTCCCAGGGTTGAGGCCCATATCAGTTTCAGTTTTGGGGATGAGTCCCGGGGGCGAGGCCCGCATCAGCATCAATATCAGTTTTAGGGATGAGTCACAGGGTTGAAGCCCGAGTTGTCAGCATCAGTTTTGGGAATGAATCCCATGGTCGAGGCCCACATCAGCAAAGTTTTGGAATGAATTCCAGGGTCGAGGCCCACAGCGTCAGAGTTTTGGAATGAATCCCAGGGTCGAGGCCCACATCAGTCAAAGTTTTGGAATGAATCATAGGGTCGAGACCTACATCGTCAGAGTTTTGGAATGAATCCTAGGGTCGATGCCCACATTGTCAGGGTTTAGGAATGAATCCCAGGGAATGAATCCCAGGGCTGAGGCCCACCTTACCAGCAGCTTCGGGAATGGATCCCAGGGTCGAGGCCCACTTTGTCAGCAGTTTCGGGAATGAGTCCCAGGGTCGAGGCCCACATCAGCATCAATATCAGTTTGGGGCGAGGCCCATATCAGTTTGAGGGTCGAGGCCAACATCAGCATCAGTATCAGTTTGGGGCGAGGCCCACATTAGTATCAGTTCGGGGCGAGGCCCATATCAGTTTGGGGCGAGGCCCACATCAGTATCAATCTGGGGCGAGGCTCATATCAGTATCGATTTAGGGGCGAGGCCCACGCCAGTATCAGTTTGGGGGTGAGGCCCATATTAGTATCAATTTGGGGCTAGGCCCATATCAGTTTGGCGCGAGACCCACATCAGTGTCAGTCTAGGGGCGAGGCCCATATCAGTATCAGTCTGGGGGAGAGGCCCACATCAGCATCAGTCTGGGGGCAAGGCCCATCTCAGTATCAATCCGAGGGAGAGGCCCGCGTCAGTACTGGTTCAGGGTCGAGGACCCACTACATCACCAGTTTGAGGGTGATGCCTCCGTTGTCGGTTGCAGTTCCGGGATGTGTCTCAGGGTCGAGGGCCCATAGCATCATCAGCACAGTTCGAGAATGAACAAGCTGGGAATAACACTCCGAGAATGGAGCACAGTTCGAGAATGAACAAGCCGAGAATGGCACTCCGAGAATGGAGCAAGGTTCGGGAATGGACCACCTCACAGTAAGGGTTCGGGAATGGACCACCTCACACAGTAACAGTTCGGGAATGGACCACCTCACATAATGGTTCGAGAATGAACCATCACATTATTAGTATCAGTCTTGCCGGGTATGGCACTCTGGGGGCGAGGCCCACATCAGCATCAGTAGCAGTTTGGCCGGGTATGGCACTCTAGGGGTGAAGCCCCCATCATTATCAGTATCAGTTTTGCCGAGTACATCACTCCGGGTATGGAGATACAGCATCATTTCTGCCAGGTACGGCACTCCGGGTATAGAGACATCAGATCAGTTTTGCCAAGTACGACACTCCGGGTATGGAGATATCAGATTAGCTTGCCAGGTACGACACTCTGGGTATGGAGATATCAAATCAGTTTTGCTAGGTACGGCACTCCGGGTATGGAGATTTCAGATCAGTTGTGCCAGGTACGGCACTCCGTGTATGGAGATATCATTGCGGCACTCTAGGTATGGAGACGCAAGAGCGACGCCTTGGGTATGAGGTTTAGCACGCCAGGTACGGCACTCCGGGTATGGAGATATTACTGCGACCCCTTGGGTATGAGGTTTAGCACGCCAGGTACGGCACTCCGAGTATGGAGATATTACAGTGACGCCTTGGGTATGAGGTTTAGCACGCCAGGTACGGCACTCCGGGTATGGAGATATTACTGCGATGCCTTGGGTATGAGGTTTAGCACGCCAGGTACGGCACTCCGGGTATGGAGATATTACAGCGACGCCTTGGGTATGAGGTTTAGCACGCCAGGTACGGCACTATGGGTATGGAGATATTACAGTGACGACTTGGGTATGAGGTTTTGCACGCCAGGTATGGCACTCCGGGTATGGAGATATTACTACGACGCCTTGGGTATGAGGTTTTGCACGCCAGGTACGGCACTCCGAGTATGGAGATATTACAGCGACGCCTTGGGTATGAGGTTTGGCACCCAGGTACGACACTCTGGGTATGGAGATATTAATGCGACGCTTGGGTATGAGGTTTAGCACGCCAGGTACGGCACTATGGGTATGGAGATATTACAGTGACGACTTGGGTATGAGGTTTTGCACGCCAGGTATGGCACTCCGGGTATGGAGATATTACTACGACGCCTTGGGTATGAGGTTTTGCACGCCAGGTACGGCACTCCGAGTATGGAGATATTACAGCGACGCCTTGGGTATGAGGTTTGGCACCCAGGTACGACACTCTGGGTATGGAGATATTAATGCGACGCTTTGGGTATGAGGTTTAGCACGCCAGGTACGACACCCTGAGTATGGAGATATTACAGCGACACCTTGGGTATGAGGATTAGCACGCCAGGTACGGCACTCCGGGTATGGAGATATTACAACGACACCTTGGGTATGAGGTTTAGCACGCCAAGTACAGCACTCCGGGTATGGAGATATTACGGAGACGCCTTGGGTATGAGGTTTAGCACGCCAGGTACGGTACTCCGGGTATGGAGACATCACTGCGACACTTTAGGTACGGAGACGCAACCGCGACACCTCGGGTATGAGGTTTAGCATGCCAGATACGTCACAACATCGACTCAACTCAACACATGGCAAGTCAAGTGGCAGCTGGCGAGCCAGGTAAGTAAAAATGCATTGCACGTACTTTGATAGGATTGTCATTGTCACACACCACAGAAGTCCCATCAAAGTGGGGGCGACTGTAGGTACTGCATTTTTGCATGTAAGTCACTATGATGAGTCTCATTTAGAGGCACTACCTTTTAAGTCGCGGAAGTCGCGGGAAACAGACGTCGGAATGGGAAATTCAAAATAAGTATGTCATCAGATTCATTTCACAAGTTCACTTTTTTCGTTCGTGCTGCGTTCGTGACCACGTTCGAACGTCAAGCAGATTGCGGGCGTTCGTGTAGCATTCGAATCGGTGTTCAAATGCACAAATCCTTTCCTTGTCAAGCAAGGATTCACCCATCCCCTTTGTCTATAAAAGAAACACATTGCCAAGACACTTCCCCCTCATGGCTCATTCACACAAAAACACAAAGAGAATAACCTAAGTGATTCACGCATACACACAAAAAGACAAACCCTAAGCTAGCCGACTCACAATGAAACCAGTCCCCCCACTCAACTCTCTAGCCACATACCCTTCAGCCAACCTTCACACCATTGACAAACATTAATCCGCCCTCATCAATCAAACGCACCCTCAACACACTCACGCCTAGCCTTCACTACCACCTAGCTTCAATCAAACAGCCACAACCGACCAGAACAATAATAAGGTAACCTAAAAACATTCCATAAAACAGCACTTTTACCACCCAAAACAGTCCCGAACTGCACCCTAAGAAAACTGCCTGAAACCGCATCCCCAAGCCCTTCAAAAATCGTACAAATAGTAACCTAAAATACCTCAAAACAGTGGCCTTATATAGCAAAAACAGTGACTGAAAAACAGCAGCAAAACGGAGTGAAAACAGTAGCTTGAGCAGCAAAACAGCGAGGAAAAAATGTGAACTAGTGAACCAAAAAAGTTGTGGAGTTTTAGCCCTTCCGACCACCGTGTAACGCACGTCCGAGAGTCGACATAAAAGGTTAGACCTGAGGGCACTTTTCGTATTCATTTATATTCATCTTTTAATTGTTTTAGTTATTCATTTCGTATGAGAGTCGTTTGTGGATGCATGTTGTGGCTTTGAATGAATGGAAAATGTGTCGTCTCTTGTGGTATATAGGATGGAAACCCATACGTAAATTACGCAGCCGAATCCGAATGGACGGTAGTGCGGTCTGTACTTGGGATACAACTCCACGTACCACTTGAGCAAACGGCACATATTTCGATTTATTTTATCTTGTTTGTTTATTCTCCGTTATTTAATTTCTGCATGTTATTTGTTTGTGTAATGATGAGATAAAACGCATGGGCTTAGTAAGTTAGATTAAAGGTCCTCTATTTCGAGGGGTTAAAATCCTTTACCACGATACTTTGCCGCGCCGGATGATGTATATTCGGTTGAATGTGAGATGTGTCGATCGGGTATACGAAGTCCGATATCGTTGTCTTTTTATATATGCATCATGTTATTAGCGCATGGGCTTAGTAAGTTGGATTAAAGGTCCTCTATTTCGAGGGCTTAAAATCCTTTACCACGATGCTTTGCCGCGTCGGATGACGTATATTCGGTTGAATGTGAGATTTATTCAATCGGGTATACGAAGTCCGATATTGTTGTCTTTATATGCATTATGTTATTAGCGTATGGGCTTAGTAAGTCGGATTAAAGGTCCTCTATGTCGAGGGGTTAAAATCCTTTACCACGATGCTTTGCCGCGCCTTTTAGCCTGTTATTATTTATTAGGTGTCATTTATTCATCCGTTCACATATGTGTCATGTTGTTTACTGCATTTTGGAGGTTACTGCTGTAACTCCGTTCGAACGCGTTTCAGAACGCCGCATGAACGCATGTTTTCTGTCTCAGTTCGTTCGAACGTATTTACGAACGCTACTCGAACGCGAACCTTCTGTTTACCGTTCGAACGCGGATACGAACGCCGCACTAACGCCCACGGTAAACAGACCCTCTTCCATCACATCTCATGCATGGTTGCTCATATTGTCATTTACCTTTTTGATTGTTCATGTTCTCGCAGTTAGTCATTTATTGTGTTCACAAGATCACATGTTCGTTTCCATGATGCATGTTTACACGGTCGTTATCTACTTATGCTTCCGCATTCATCCATTCAACATGTTTATGACATTGTATGCTTGCCGTATTTTGACCGGCGTAAACACACACGTATAACGCAAGCGCACGTATCGTTCAAGTAGTATAAAAATATCGATCCCACGAGGACTTAATTCCTACTATTGTTATTAATTATTGAATCTATTTATTTACAGATATCTAATTAAATGGAGAAGAGAGAGATTGTTTGTTTGTTTGGTTGAAAGACTTTGCTAAATAAATAAATAAATAAAAAGACAAAAGAAAATACTAAGGAAAATAACAAAAGACACAAAGATCTAGGGTTGTGATTTATTCCAATACCATTATAAAGATGAAGTGATTATTTTATAGTTAGGAAATACAATGATTTATTAACCTGGAACACAAAATTATGCGAAAGCATCTGTCGATGGTCAGACACAAATATCCAGTATAACCCAATTGAACCATATTCCTATGTCAACCACATTATCTGGATTCATTAAGATTAAGTTCCAATTATGGCTACCCTCGCCCGACAGGTATATTCCTATCCTGTAAGGAAATCTATTAAAGGGTTATCTATCCTCAAGGAAGATCGTGAGTTATTGAGTCTAAGGTCTTAAACTTAAAATCCCTATGTCTAGTTCATTTTAAGTTTACCTAATCAATTTTATTAATGGCCAATTAATAAAAAGCATTAAGATTAAGACTCAATAAATAAATCTTTATAATACCCAAACTATAATCTAACCCTTATAAACCGGTGATATTGAAATTTATTACAACCCCAGATAACTATTTAGTTACAACACATAACTAGGACTAATAACTGAAAAATAAAAGACATAAAGTAAAAATGCTGAAAAGTAAAAGACATAAAGTAAAACTGAAAAGTAAAATAAAATAAAATGCTAAGGTAAAAGGAATTACTTTTACTACTACTAATTTAGATATCTCCCATAAAATAATATATAAACTTGTGATAAATTTACCAACCGACCAGTCTGGCGGTATCCTGATTAAGTCAAATTAAGTCCAACCAGCCATTAAGGCGGAACCAAAAATAAATTTACCAACCGACCAGTCTGGCGGTATCCGTGATTAGTCAGGTTTAAACCAGATTAAAATTAAATTACCAACCGACCAATATAGCGGTATTCCTTATTAAGTCAATATTTTAAATAATTAATATATTATTTTTAAGGGAGATTAATCTAAATAGCAATAGTAGAAGAATTACCTTTCACCCTAGCTGGGGAAGTTACAACATCATTGTGAATAGTAAAAACTGTAAAAAGTAAAAAGTAAAAATTAAATTACTATTATTACAAAAAGTAATTAAAATTATTTACAAAACTAAAAATTAAAAACTAAAAATAAAAAATAAAAATTCTAGAGAGAGAAATCAAGAGAGAGAGAGGTGTCAAAATTCTGAAAATTTGCGGTCTATTTATAGCAAAATTTTTCACTGTTCCAGCGTCGCGACGCCAAGGACCTCAGCGTCGCGACGCTGGATTTGTCGACGTGGCTCGATGAGAAGGCGACACGTCATCAAGGCGGCTGACTGTTCACGCGACACGTGTCAAGGCGGCTAATTCTCAATTATTGTGATGACGTCATTGGTGACGTGTCACTGTTCATGACATCATTGGTGACGTCATGATGATGTGCGTGCTGACGTGGCGATGACATGTCGCTGGCGTGTGTTGCAATTGTCGGCACAATAGGATTTCGACACGTGGCGACACGTGTCACGCTGTGATTGGCTGATGCTGACGTGGCATGACATATGGCAAAGTTGACTCGTTGACCGCTGATGTGGCTGATGACGAGGCGACACGTGTCAAGTCTGAGTGTCGGCAGCATATGATGATGACACGTGGCACGGCGCATTTTAGCAAATCGGCTGTGATGGCGACACGTGGCACAGCGCATTTTAGCAAAGTCAAAACTTCTCAAATTGTTGACCGTTGACCAGGCGCATGTTAGCAGATCCGGCTCACGCTGGGCGTCGCGGCGCGCTGTGTTCCAGCGTCGCGACGCGCAGAAGACTAAAATATCCCTGTTGACGCATTTTTGTCCGGTTTTGCCCCAAATTGCCTCCAGTGCTGTCCAAACTTTATTTATCTGCAAAATAACAATAAAACACATCAAAACGTTCACAAAACTCCAGAAACTATACAAAATATTAAGTTAAATGAGTGGGAAATAGTGATATAAATACCACTCATCACACCCCCAAACCTAACATTTTGCTAGTCCTCGAGCAAAATACAAAATAACATAACTTAACAAAATTTAACTAAGCCATTTTCGTAGGGATCACGATTGCATTTAGCATATGCAACAAGCCTTTAAACCCCTAGGTGTCCCTAGTGGACGAGTTGTAGTCTCGTGAGGGCTTACAGCAATGATACCCACAAACATTTTACAAAAGTAAAAAGGTATTAAAACTAATGCACACAAAAGCAAAAAGACAAGCGAAAAGAGAATAAAGAAAGTTAGTGACTAATCAGGTGAAAATTCTACTCCAAGTTATTAGTTGTTTTGCTTCTTTCTAAATTACCGAATAAGTAAATTCTCGATTATTTTTACCATTCTCCATATACACAGCTAACAAAATATTAATCAACTCATTTTTGCCCACAACAGTCACAAGTGCAGTTGATAAGAGAGTAATATTTTTGTCCTAAAGTTCTATCAGATTTCACACCTTTTTGTAGCAATGGAATAATTTTCTGATTTTTCTGATTTTTTTCTTTGCTTTTTCTGAATTTTGACTTTTTATTTATATACAATACCTTCCGTCTATGTAGCGAGCTTTGGGTCGGTGGCTCCCAAACCAGTTGGCTTTAGGGCACCAGGTGTTAAGACACCCCTACGAACTTAATTACTCAGACTTCAGATATAAATATATATTTTTTTTTTGTAGCATCTTCGATCCATGTAGCGAGCTTTGGGCCAATGACTCCCAAACCAGTTGGTTTTAGGGCACTAGGTGTTAAAACACCCTTACAGACTTAATAACCCGGATCTTAGATACTTTATTTTTTGTACATCAGAAATTTTTTTTTTTTTTTTTTTTTTTTTTACTCCATCACTTTTTAGAGATGTTTCCTCCAATTTCACTATAGCACTAAATATTACAAACTTTTCAATTTTAGCTCATGCCCGTATGTTTCCATGTAAGTTCATAATACCTGTCAACTGAACATATGAAGATCCATTTTAGTCAGTGTTAAGGAGAATTCACAAATTTAATAATTCAAAATGAAATAAACAAAAGATAACTTATTTCGAAATAAATGATTTGAAATACGTCTCAAGAGTGGAAACTCCTTACTCAGCTATCATTTACCAATTTCTCCTTTTTAGTCAAAACACAAAAAACACAAAATATTTTTGTAATTTTTGAAAATTTTTCAATTTTTTTGTATTTTTCGAAAAATTTTGGACTAAAAATAAAAAATTAATACAAACTAAAGAATTCCAATTTCTTTGATTTTAACGGAATTTTGTTGAATAAATGAAAAATTTTAACGGAAAGTTTTAACACAAAAGCATTGCACCCCCAAACCTAAATTAAGCATTGTCCCCAATGAGTTCAAAACAAAAACTAAAGATAGGATCAATGATACCAAGTTTACGCGTCAGCCTCGTCCTCGTCGCTATCTGAAAGTGGATATGGTGGCATCTGATTCTCCTGCATTCCCATATGTCGTGCCATTCCTTGCTGCAGTTGAACCAAATATCTCAGCTTCGTTTCCACTCTGGCGACTCTTTCAGGCAAGGTACGAGACTGTGCTGCTCTGCGTGACTGTGAGGGTGGCTGCTGTGGAGCAGCTGCAGGTGCTGAGGAAGATGGTCCGGCAGGTATATGCCTCTCTGCTCGGAGCTGCTGTATCAGTCGGGGAGTCAGAGCTGTCTTAGGCTGCATAAGTTCTTCTTGCGGGTCAACTGGAACCATACCCAAAGTGCATAAGGAAGTGATCAGGTAAGGGTAATAAAGTCCAGCTTGCGATTGGGTAGCAGCCCAAGCAATATGTGTAGAAATCAGAACTCCCACATCAATCGATAATCCCTTCATTAAACAGTACAACAGAATCATCCTCTCTCGGGTGACAAAAGTAATATGGGTTCCTGGTATGAGAGATCTTGTAATGAAATGAAACCAAACTCTCGCATCTGGTTTAAGAAATCTAGAACTCATCTTCATGTACTCCCCACTGCTGCTTATCTCCCATGTAG
This sequence comes from Zanthoxylum bungeanum, assembly GCA_019454045.1. Lineage (NCBI taxonomy): Eukaryota > Viridiplantae > Streptophyta > Magnoliopsida > Sapindales > Rutaceae > Zanthoxylum > Zanthoxylum bungeanum. The sequence continues at coordinate 30,158 of SKCR01028782.1, read as the reverse complement.
CATTGGGGATACACAACTCATCAGTCAGTTGCGAGATCTCAATCCCATTCCTCGACTCTGTATACTCATCTACCTCCATCTCAGGGATCCTATAGAATTTGTTGATTGTCACCGAATCAAAAGCAACATGTTTCCCTCTCACCATAGTATGAAAAGCGACATGCTGAGCAGCATTCGCATAAAACTCTCGGACAACTGTGATGCTCGCCGGTTTGGGTTGTTGGCACAGTTTCTGCCAGTGTCTGTCGGCAATCACCCTGTCTATTTCTGGAAATAATCCAGAGGGAATCTCAAAGCCTCTCTCAATGATTCCGACCTTCTTAGTCAGTCCCCTCTCATAGCGCTGTTCTGCAGCTGCTGAGACAAATTTTGTAGTGTCAAAACTGGGTTCAGCAGATGTTGACGCTCTGGATCTCTTTGGTGGCATTTTTTTTAGAAATTTCGGCAGAATCTCCTCTGTTTTCCTCAAATCCTCAACAACACAAAACAATAAAAATCACCGCAAACACTCCAAATTAATCGATCACCGCACTTCGCCCCCAATTACTACGAATCAACTTAATTCACAATCCAACACTTCGTAATCCAAAATTCACAGTCAACCAATTCACAATTCAAATTTTTCAATTACCCAATTACCAAATCAATTTTTTATCAAATCATTACCGTATTTTCAAATTCTGATTTTGGCAGTGGTGGGTTCTCTCGGCTCTGTTGGTTTTGGCTTGGATTTCTGGTCGTTGGTTGTTGACGGCAGTGATGGTCACGGCTTCTCTTGGTTCTGGTTTGTGTGTCTCGGCTGTGGTGGGTTCGCGGCTTTGGGTTGAAGATCCGTAATGGTCGGTCTTGTGTGGTTCGGTTCAGGCGAGACAGTGGCGATGGTTGCGGCTGGGCTGATTTGTCTCAGTTTGGTTGCAGGTGATGGCTTCTGGTGTGGTTGATGATGGTGGCTCGGTGACGGCGGTTGAGTCACGGCTCTGGTTTGGTTTTGTTCGGTCGTGAGTGGTTGATGAAGATCGGTTTTGACTCGGCGAGGAAAGGGCTCGGTCACGGCGTCGGTGGCTGCTGAGTTTCGGTGGATTCGGCGAAGCTTGGTTCTTGGTGGCTGCTCACGGTGTGGATCTCGGCTGTGGCGGCTGGACCTTGGTTGGTAAAAACTCTTGCGGTTTCGGTGGTGGTGGAGATTTGAGAGAAAATGGTGTGATCTGGGTAGTTTCGGCTTGTGGTGAAGGTGATGGTTAACAATGGAGTTTCACGATGGGGTTTGCTGTGGAGGTTCTCGTGGTGCGTCTTGGCTGGAGAAGGCTCGGTGAAGGCTCGGCGAAGGAAGTGTTTGGTGGCTGATGGGTCTTTGTTTGTTCTCGGTGAGTGGTTGCGACTTCGGTCGTGGATTTTGGCGGTCTCACGGTGGTGGATCTCGGTTTTGTCTCTGATCTCAGTTGAGGACGGGGTTTTGCTCGGTGGTTAGGCTATGGTGAGTCTCGGTTTTGAGGTGATGGTTGGTGATTGGTTGAGGATGAAGAAGATGAAGAGTGAAAGGAGATGCTGCCAGCGCCCTGCTTATGTCTCTGATTTCGAGTCAGCGTCGCGACGCTGACATTTTTTTTTTTTTTTATTTTTTTTTTTTTTTATTTTTTTTTTTTTTGGCAAAATCATGTCTTGCGACGGATAAATCCATAGGGACGCCTCTCAAGAGGTGACTCCTTACTCGGCCGTCTTTTCTGGATTGACTTTGTATCTTCGTGATTTTGTCAAATTTTTATTTTGAAAATCCCGCTTGTACTGGCCTCTTTGTCCTGAAAAATTCCGTTTTTAATTTTTCCTGCAAAACTAACACACAAAATTAAAAAGTTCACACAAAATATGAAAAATAAATTACAACAAATTGCATGGGTTGCCTCCCTGCTAGCGCTGAATTTTTCGTCTTCAGCCAGACGTGACTGAAATCCATATGTTAAGGAGGTTTCAATGTCGTTTTGGATGTCCTATCAAAGACAATCCCGTGAGCGTTGCTTTTGAAGGGTCTCTTCCAACGGTAAAGTGGTAAAAATAATTTTGTCTTATTCAATGATCGTGCCACCTTTTTAATCTTTGTTGCTCCAATAGTTCCTGCAAAGAAAGAAATAAAATTAGGAGGTCTCGTATGGTGCTTGACTTGGAATGGAAGTTCCATTCTTTCAAGCTTCTGGGTGATTTCTTTGATCAGTACTCCCCAAAACAGCGATGTTTTTCCTGAATGCTCTGGATTTTTATAAGGTCAGACATTTGCTCTTCTATTTGCTCTGCTTCTTGCTCCACCTTTTCTTCACAGATGTATTTTAAAATTTCCATATTCAGTTCTTCATCTGTCATCTGTGAAATACATGTTTCAAAATTTTCAACCTGAAAAGAAATGTTAGATTTTAGGTCTTCATCCTCTGATCTGGTTGAAATGATTAGCTCAGGTAGATCTTCATCAAACATTTGTGCAATGGAATCTCCAAGATCTTCATTTTGAGGATACAGAATTCCATCCTCAATTTTTGATGCAGTTGGTACAAACAGCTTAGTTTCATCCTCGTCAGAATCTGAATAATAGAAATCAAATCGAGACTTTGCCGGTTCGGGTTCCTGAACTGATACCTCTGGTTGTTGATACTGCTCAGCCTCCTCCTCTGTTAAGGTGTCATTGTGGATTTCTGGGTTCTCGAAGGCTTCATCAGTGTCATCTGAAACTGGTTCTTGAGGTATGATGTTCTGGTTTTCTATTAATTGTCTGATCTGATCTGTCATTCTCTGCATGGATTCTGTGTTACTCTGAATTTGTGCATCAAATCGAGCTTCTTGTTCTTTGAACATGTGAATCAATTGATCTTCCTCGGCTGGTTCTGGTTCTTGATAAAGATCGAAGGAAGATGGTGGATAAGATGGAAAATATGATGGTTCTGTGAAATATGTTGGCTCATCATACCATGAAGGATTCTGATAGTTCTGCCACCCTGAATTGTAGTTGTACTCGCAATAATCGCGTGGGTGGTTACCATTACATATGTCACATCTCCACATTGAGTTCTGTTGAGCAAAAGTAGTATTACTTGGTTCTGTCATCCAGTGATAGTCATTGGGCTCATCAACAGGCCTCAGAAAACCGGACTGTTGCTCCCAGATTTGGGGTGTATCTTCTTGTAATGCTCGTAATCTCTCAATATCCCAGTAGTGTTCCATTTTTTAATCACCTGAAAACAAAAGAAATAAAAATTTACAAAATAAAAGAAAAAAAATTAGATATAAGTAAATTAGATAGTTTCAAAATTAACAACTCAAGAAAATTAAGTCCCCGGCAACGGCGCCAAAAACTTGACCGGCGTAAACACACACGTATAACGCAAGCGCACGTATCGTTCAAGTAGTATAAAAATATCGATCCCACGAGGACTTAATTCCTACTATTGTTATTAATTATTGAATCTATTTATTTACAGATATCTAATTAAATGGAGAAGAGAGAGATTGTTTGTTTGTTTGGTTGAAAGACTTTGCTAAATAAATAAATAAATAAAAAGACAAAAGAAAATACTAAGGAAAATAACAAAAGACACAAAGATCTAGGGTTGTGATTTATTCCAATACCATTATAAAGATGAAGTGATTATTTTATAGTTAGGAAATACAATGATTTATTAACCTGGAACACAAAATTATGCGAAAGCATCTGTCGATGGTCAGACACAAATATCCAGTATAACCCAATTGAACCATATTCCTATGTCAACCACATTATCTGGATTCATTAAGATTAAGTTCCAATTATGGCTACCCTCGCCCGACAGGTATATTCCTATCCTGTAAGGAAATCTATTAAAGGGTTATCTATCCTCAAGGAAGATCGTGAGTTATTGAGTCTAAGGTCTTAAACTTAAAATCCCTATGTCTAGTTCATTTTAAGTTTACCTAATCAATTTTATTAATGGCCAATTAATAAAAAGCATTAAGATTAAGACTCAATAAATAAATCTTTATAATACCCAAACTATAATCTAACCCTTATAAACCGGTGATATTGAAATTTATTACAACCCCAGATAACTATTTAGTTACAACACATAACTAGGACTAATAACTGAAAAATAAAAGACATAAAGTAAAAATGCTGAAAAGTAAAAGACATAAAGTAAAACTGAAAAGTAAAATAAAATAAAATGCTAAGGTAAAAGGAATTACTTTTACTACTACTAATTTAGATATCTCCCATAAAATAATATATAAACTTGTGATAAATTTACCAACCGACCAGTCTGGCGGTATCCTGATTAAGTCAAATTAAGTCCAACCAGCCATTAAGGCGGAACCAAAAATAAATTTACCAACCGACCAGTCTGGCGGTATCCGTGATTAGTCAGGTTTAAACCAGATTAAAATTAAATTACCAACCGACCAATATAGCGGTATTCCTTATTAAGTCAATATTTTAAATAATTAATATATTATTTTTAAGGGAGATTAATCTAAATAGTAATAGTAGAAGAATTACCTTTCACCCTAGCTGGGGAAGTTACAACATCATTGTGAATAGTAAAAACTGTAAAAAGTAAAAAGTAAAAATTAAATTACTATTATTACAAAAAGTAATTAAAATTATTTACAAAACTAAAAATTAAAAACTAAAAATAAAAAAATAAAAATTCTAGAGAGAGAAATCAAGAGAGAGAGAGGTGTCAAAATTCTGAAAATTTGCGGTCTATTTATAGCAAAATTTTTCACTGTTCCAGCGTCGCGACGCCAAGGACCTCAGCGTCGCGACGCTGGATTTGTCGACGTGGCTCGATGAGAAGGCGACACGTCATCAAGGCGGCTGACTGTTCACGCGACACGTGTCAAGGCGGCTAATTCTCAATTATTGTGATGACGTCATTGGTGACGTGTCACTGTTCATGACGTCATTGGTGACGTCATGATGATGTGGCGTGCTGACGTGGCGATGACATGTCGCTGGCGTGTGTTGCAATTGTCGGCACAATAGGATTTCGACACGTGGCGACACGTGTCACGCTGTGATTGGCTGATGCTGACGTGGCATGACATATGGCAAAGTTGACTCGTTGACCGCTGATGTGGCTGATGACGAGGCGACACGTGTCAAGTCTGAGTGTCGGCAGCATATGATGATGACACGTGGCACGGCGCATTTTAGCAAATCGGCTGTGATGGCGACACGTGGCACGGCGCATTTTAGCAAAGTCAAAACTTCTCAAATTGTTGACCGTTGACCAGGCGCATGTTAGCAGATCCGGCTCACGCTGGGCGTCGCGGCGCGCTGTGTTCCAGCGTCGCGACGCGCAGAAGACTAAAATATCCCTGTTGACGCATTTTTGTCCGGTTTTGCCCCAAATTGCCTCCAGTGCTGTCCAAACTTTATTTATCTGCAAAATAACAATAAAACACATCAAAACGTTCACAAAACTCCAGAAACTATACAAAATATTAAGTTAAATGAGTGGGAAATAGTGATATAAATACCACTCATCATATTTCAATTCATCTTTATGCATGCAAATTGGGACATAGATTATATGCAAATAAGTTGTATGCAAATTCGGACATAGGTTATATGCAAACTTAGATATGAGCCTTGTACTTATGCATGCGAACTTAGGAGTAAATTATCCTTGGAAATAAATGTTGCTTAGGCTTGGTTAAATTATTGCACAAATCATTTCATTACAAGTGGCATGAGTAAGGGATCATTCTGAACCCAACGGTTTGAGGTCTTCGCTTGCGAGGGGTGAGTGCGGCCTTAAATCTTTGTCCCGGTTCACACCGGGTGGCGACTCCATTATTCTCTGGTTTAGTCCCCCGCGGGCTACTCCGTACTCCCAATCGAGCCGCGAGCCTGGAACAGCATGCGTCGCCCAGTTTCTGTGTCCCACAATATACTTTGTAGTGAGAGTAGTCAGTAGGTTTCAATCCAACCCAGGATTAGATCATTGGGTAGCGGTGAAACATATTCTCATGTATCTTAGGAGAATGACAAATTATATGCTTGTATATTGTAGTAAGGATATGATCATGAGAGGATATACTGACTCTCATTTTCAGACAGATGTAGATTCTAGGAAATCAACATCTGGATCAGTGTTCACCCTAGGTGGTGGGGCTATAGTATGGAGGAGTATAAAGTAATCTTTTATTGCTGACTCCACTATGAAGGCTGAATATGTAGCAGCTTGTGAAATAGGTAAACAAGCAGTCAGACTCCGTATTTTATTGGCAGATCTGGAAGTTGTTCCAGATATGAATAAACCAGTCACACTTTATTGCGATAATAGTGGTGCAATAGCGAATTCCAAAGAACCAAGAAGCCACAATAGAGGTAAGCTTATTGAGAGAAAATATCACCTCATGAGGGAGATAGTGCAGAGATGAGATGTCGCTCTCACACGAATTCCATCCGTAGACAACCTGACTGATCCGTTCCAATGACCTTATCGGCTAAAGTTTTTGAAGGTGACCTAAAGGTTTAGGATTACATGACATGTACCATTTTCTCTAGTACAAGTGGGAGATTGTTGGGATTTATGCCCTAGAGCTTCATGTATTGTAAACAGATTTTTTTATAGTAATAATAAATTCATTATTCATTTATCAAAGTTGTTTGATTTAAATCACTTATTGTCCAATTGTCTTGTTTTCCTTGATTACTCTTGTACCTTCAGACTTAACGTATGTTTGATTAACAATATGATTTAAGTCTAAAGTTAGTAATCTAAATAGTCCATAGAGAGCAACAAAAGAGGGTACTTTGTTTGTTGTTTATCTATAGCTGCGGTCCATTTTGTACTTATATGACGACCTTGATATGGGATCGTTCATATAGTGACATGGGAATGAAGGCACCTTGTATGATGAGATCATATAGGACTGGACTCAGATAAATATGAATTTCTTTTAATATCTGTTAACCGAAGAAATTTATTTTATCTAATAGTTGGTCATATATAGATTCGATCTCAATCCTGAGTGTACTACGAACTCTTGCATGGCAGACTATACCCTTTGATTTACTAAGGTGAGGTTGGTATGGCATTCCCGACCAATAACTACGTATTTTGGGGATACAATTTGGTGTGTAGCTGAGAATATTTTACATAGATATGAAATTCACTCATTCTTAATAGAAGTAGAAGAATATATCTTTTAAGAGTTGATTTGAGACTTGAACAAATTGAGCTCTCAACTCTTCTATTACGAATAGAAAGTTTTATATTAATAATTGTTATAAATTAATTATTCATTATAGAATCAATTGTGCTTAAGAGACAAAATATTTAAAGGGGTATAACAGACTTATTACCCGGATATATTTATGAGATATTCGTGAAGGGCTATATCCACATGTAATGACTATATCGATGGACACCGAAGTTGTTCGGCTTATTTTCCATCTACGGTCACGAGAGTTCAACTTCAAGTTTTTAGAGGAACAACGCGAAGTTAATAATTCGTAATATTTGATTAAGGAGTTTAATTAATATTTTGGAATTATTGGAGCTCAGAACCGTAGGTCCGTTTGGTCCCCGGGCTAGCTAGATTAAATGTAGCAAACCTAATATAATTAGATTGTCTAATAATATGCTCACATTATATTTATTTATTATTAATAAGATTAATAATATATTTTCACAAATGAAAACTATGTTAAATTAATTTAACTTAATGTTTTCTAGAAATTCTTTGATTATGAGATAATCAAATCATGATTATAAGATAATCAAGTTAGTAATAATTATGAGATAATTATTACATCACAATTAAGCTAATGACATCATTATTAAGATAATGATTTTTAGATTATCTTTGAGACAAAACCCAATGGCTTGCCATGCTCTCCAATAATTTATGTCTAAGATTAGGTATGACCTAATTGCTTTTATTTGTCTATTTCACATGTCTTTGGATGACACTCCATTCCTTTGTGTTTGCCATTAACATTCAATGGCATATGAAGGATTTGTGATAAGAATTGTTGGCTTGTGTAAGAAAATATAATCTCTACCATCTGCACTCATTTGCAAGAGTTAGCATTTTCCATTCATTCGCACAAGTGCTAAGGAGAGAAAAGAGAGAGAGTTCAAACATTCACAATTGTTGTGAAAGTGTTTGAAAGAAAATTCTAAAAGCCTAAACACAATTCGTGACAACTTCATTCTCTAAATTGTTTAGAGTTTGATTTTATACTTCTCTAAAAAGTTTAGAGGTTGATCTTTGTGAGTGAATCCCACACTTCGGTTTGTTGGTTTCGAGCCATAGCTCGGAAGATCGAGTGGTTAATCCAAGTGTTGGACATCAAAGAAAATTCATCTACGTCAAATGAGCAAAATCCATTCTCCAATAGTTGGAGGGTTTCGACTACAACAAAATAAGAAGGCAAATAAAATTTTAAAGATCCATATTGGAGCCGGTGCCCACATTAGCAACTTCTGCTGAGCTAAAGAAACTCATTTCCTACAGGAACACATCTGACAGAATAAAAATATGGGAGTAATTGGAAGGGGATATCCTAGAAAACAACTAGGTAAAGGTAATAACTTAGTGTAAAAGATAATACTCAGATTTATAATAAAAATGAACTTAAAGGCACAGAGGGAATATGAACATTAACCAGAATCGAATCATCAGCGTCGCTAAATATAAGAGATATCGGGAAACTGTGGAGGTAAAGTTAGGGCATATAAAGAGGTTAATCATAAACTAAAAAGTCTTAAACCACACAGATAAGCATAGTGTAGGCACTGCATTTTTGCATATAAGTCCTGATGATGAGCCTTGTATGGAGGCATTACCCTTTAAGTTGCGGAAGTCGCGGGAAACGGACGTCGGAAGGGAAAATTCAGAAATCAATACCTTATTGGACTTAATTCGTTTGCTTAGCTTCGGGGTCGCTCGTTGGACCTCTGTTTTAAAATTTATCCTCGGCCCAAAACCCCGCAACATACACCAAGCCACATACCCAAGCCCACACACCACCAACCCACACGCCCAAATCCCCTACAAAAAAAATAATAAACACATTAAACACATGTTAAAATCCAAACAAATCACCTTCCCAAATTAAAGAAAGCAAAATCAAATCACATGCCTAAATTAAATAAATCAAATCAAATCACATGCCTAAATTAAATAATCAAATCAAATCCCCTAAATCCCTTTCCTAAACTAAAACAAATCACCTTCCTAATTGAATGGATCTTTTCCTTATCACACACTAATTAAAAGATATACCCCATAATTGCATGATTTATTCCCTTCCCGTACAAGGAAAATCCTAAACCTTTCTCATAAAAATAAGCACAAACCAAACCATTCTTCCCCTAGACATTCACGCCCAAAAGAACTCCCTGCATTGCCGTGAAAACACATCCCCCATTAGCCATCCATTGCCGAGAAATATAGCCACCAATACACCCTTTCCTTGCCGTGAAATACAGCCCCCACACAGCCTTCAAAATACCGAAACAACAAGCCCCCACACAGCCTTTAAACTATCGCAAAACGGCAGCCCACACAGCCTTCAAAATACCAAAACAGCAGTCCACACAGCCTTCAAAATACCGAAACAGCAAGCCCCACACAACCCTTAAACTACCTTAAAAACTGCACCCCTAAGACCCCTTCAAAACCGCAAAACAGTCCACCAAAATCGCACCCAAAATACCACAAACAGTCCACCAAATTGCACCCTCCATAACCGCAGAAACAATCCATAAAACACCCTCCAATTTCCGTGAGCAGTCACCCAAAACACCCCATGCATCACCGCACAAACAGTCCACTAAAACAGTCCATAAACCGTAAAAATAGTCACCCAAAACTGCCCTAAATACCGCAAACAGTAACCAAAAATACCGACCAGAAAACCGCAGTAAAACAGAGGAAACAGCAACCCAAAGCAGTGAGGCGACGAAGGAAAATGTTGAACCAGTTAACCAGAGGAGTTGCGGAGCATTAACCCTTCTGACGGCCGCGTAACACACTTCCAATAGGCAACTTAAAAGGTAAGACCTGAGGGCACCCTGTTATTTATTCTCGTTCATCTTTTTAATTATTTATTAGTATTTCTTCGCATGCTTCTTGTTGGTTTATGTATGTTATTATTGTGGGATGAATGATTTTGTGCTATCTCTCGTGGTATATCGGATGGAAACCCAAACGTAAATTCTGTAGCCGAATCCAAATGGACGGTAGTGCAGTCTGTACTTGGGATACAACTCCACGTACTACTTGAGAAACGCACATATTTCGTTTTATTTAATCTTGTGTTTATCCATGATTCATTAGAAATAGGACGTTATTTCCATGCATGATTTAGTTATTTCTTTCGCATTAGGAACTTAATTGTATCTCTTCAATATTTATGTTTAGACAATTATTATTTATTTATGTTTCCGCATTTATCAATTTAATATGTTCATGAAATTGTGTGCTTACCGTTATGTTGACTTACTTTTATGCATGCAACTTAGATGTAGGTTCTACTCTTATGTATGAAAACTTAGATATAGGTTGTATGCAAATTTAGATATAGGTTATCCTTGCGTATGTATGTTGCATAGAATTGGTTAGATTATTGCACAAATCCGTTCATTACAAGTGGCATAAGTAAGGGACCATTCCGAACCCAACGGTTTGAGGTATTCCCTTGCGAGGGGTGAGTGCGTCCTTAAATCATTTCCCAGTTCACACTCGGTGGCGACTCCTTTATTCTCCGGTTTAGTCCACCGCGGGCTACTCCGTACTCCCGACCGGGCAGCGAGCCTGGAACAGCGTCGTCAATTTCTGTGTCCTACACATAGTTAAAGGAATTTGAATCTCGGAACTGATAAACAGTTGAAACCGGAGGAAATAGAGAGAGTTAAATAGATAAGTTATGAGAATGAACTTTAGGTCATATCGAGCATGTAGAGCCAAGAAGGTATCAAGTATGATCAGTTGAAATAGCGTCAAGGATTATCCTTGTATACAATAACCCAGAATTAAGGCTGAATGGGAAGAGATCTAGCTATTTGAGTCACAAGCATCCTTAGAGACGTGGAAGTACTATCTATGAAAAATTCAGATGTATATTCAGAAATATCATACGACATCAGTACGACTTAGGTACAAAGGTGTTTCTTAATTGAGCTGATTAGTATGATTTCCCGTATAGATTAGATACTATAAATGAGGACTAATGATTCAATTAGAATAATTATGAGTACGATCATACTAAAACAAGTGCATCAAATTCGTTCAGGACCTTAAAAGTTGAGTGTGCTTGGGTGGAAGCGATAATGAGACGAGTGACCATCTAGAAAGTCTTAAGAAGTATTAAATCCTTAAAGAAAAGAAGTAGACAAAGTAAAATGCAGTCATATAGTATCATATAGAAAGAAGTGATTCACTTGGGCACCAGTTTGAGAAGAACATAAGTTCAGACCATAAAAGATGAAGTACTACTAGTACACCTTTTTCGGACGTCATGAAGTGTAGAATAAGAAACAGATAAATTTTATGGATGACAAGTTCTGTGAAGGAATACATCTCGTATAGACAATATATGTATTGTACAATTATAGTTTCGACACTAGAATTGCTGAAAGAACTTCCCAAGAATATGTGTTCAACTATAAGGGCTAGATAGAGAGTACCAGCATAAGAGATTTCCCAAAAGTCATAGTACCGAGTTCGTGAGCAGAAAAGAAAAAATGAAGATAAGAGGAGACTTAGATGTCATCAACCCAAGACGAACCTGTGAATTAAACCTCAGAATGGATTTGAGGACGAATCCTATTTAGGGGAGAATTGTAACACCGGATAATCTTATCGACTACCAAGTTATGGATAGCATAATACATGATGTAAATCATGTTCAAGCATTAACATACTCATGAAATTACTTTTTGGACATTCGATAAATTTCTTGCAGTTTCGATACGAAATTTGTTCGATACTCAACTCTGAACAGCCCTTAGTATTTGGGCTATAACATCTTCATACGATCTCTGATTTTTATTAATTTTATATCTTCGGAAATCTTAGACCGAGAAACAGGTCAAAAATACAGATAAAAAAAATTAGGATGAATAGTACCTGAGGACCTATCTATAAAAGTTTCAAAACTTCTAATTTTTTTTTTGCCAATAAACCATTAAATAATTCAACCCCTAGTGTAAATATGGACACTATTCATCCATCTCCAAAAAGAAAGAAAAGAAGAAGAAGAAGAAACGTGAGTAAGGGAGAGAGAAGAAAGAAGAAGAAATATGAGGAAAGCCATTTCCTTACCAAAAATAAGGAGGAAACAAGTGCAAATCAAACCACAATAAACTATAAGGAGGGGTATCAAGCCGAGAAGACTTGAATGGTGAAGGAAATCAAATGAGATAAGCCCAAATCTGAAATGTTGATATTTTGATAATTTGATGATTAATGGGTGTTGTTGGGTTGTGATTGATGTTGTTTATATGGTTATTATGTTAAGAAGATAAGGATTTTGAGAAACCCCAACTTAAGAACCCTAAGCATTTAGTCAAATTGGGGACTATGAGATTGAATGTTATGATGATATTAAAAGAGTATATTAATAATGGTTTGTACATTTTGGTTGATTTGATAATGTGTTATGTAAGCTTTGAGAATGGAATTGAGGGATTGATGTTAGGTCCTGAAATTGACCTAGCGTCGTGACTCGAACACCTGGCGTCGTGATGCGAATTAGGAAGTTGATCTCTGTTCTAGCCTGTTCGTGTGAGCATCGCGACACCAAGAATTTACGTCGCGACGAGGAAACAGAGGAAACATTCTGTGAAGTCACAACACTTAACTCTTGGCTTCGCGATGAGTGTGAGAGTCACGACGCCCAACCCCTACCATCGCAATGCAGAACCATCAGATGCTAACCGTCTCAGCTACTTGTGTGAGCATCGCGAATCCCTTGGGCCAGTGTCGCGACGCATGACCAATTTTTTAGAAAATAGTTTTAGCCATTCCAGTGTTACCTTAGGATGTTAGAGGCCACACTAGGGGTTCATATTAGCACATGTACACATATTATATCATGACACAAGTGTGATACACCATGTAATGATAACAAGTACTGGAATGGATAAGCTTAGCCTAATTCCGAAATATATTCCTCAGCCTATATTCTAATCAAGTTTACCCATTATAGATCATTGCAGGAACCGCAATCTCCTACGCCGAAGTAAAGTAATGTCAGCCAGATTCCAAACCAGTGACTGGACAATTTTCTTAAATTGTATTTACTTATATGTTTTAAATTGAAAATTATTTTTCTGCACTTAAGGCGTTAGCCAAGTTTAATTTCAAATATGCTCTAATTAAGAATGTTTTGAGAAATATTTTAGAAGGTGGTGATTTTAAAAACATAATTTTGATGATTTTTGGAGTCATGAGGGAAAAGCCCACTTCAGTTGTAACTTTGTACAGATATGGAATTGACGAACTTAGAGAATGTCTGCACACGTCGTTCAGGACTAGGGATGGCATATGCCCCTAGATCCTAGATTCAGGGCTAAGGGGACGACGAGATGTAACGCCCCTAAACCCTAGATTCAAAGTCAGAAGGGTATCATAGATCCGCACCCCCAACTCCAGTTCAGTGGCTTGGTGGACGGAGAGACGGACCACCAAATTAGGCGTATGGGGAGATGACGAGACGTAACGCCCTCATGTCAAGTTTTTCAGAGATATGGTTCTTAGTTTAGTCACAGGGGGACGGCGAGACGTAACGCCCTCATACGTCAGGTTTTTAAGAGACAGATTTTCAGAAAAGTTGGTTTTAAGAAGGAGTATTCAAAAGAAACTATTTTATGAGAATTTCAGAGATTTGCAGACCAAAAGTAGTTTTCAGAAAAGTTTTCCAGAAAAAGAATTGTTTCCAGATAAGGAAATAGATTTCAGAAAAGATTATTTCCTTGAGATGAATTTGATTTTAGAACAATGGATTTTCAAAAAGTATTATAATTTATGTTTTAAACTGTCCACTCACTAGGTCGTTCAAACGATCTAGCCCCCCCACTCCCAATTTCTTTATTTTACCAGGTATACTCGGAGGACGAGCTCGAGAGGATGGATACTGATAGCAGTCACTAGGATTTGAGTCCACCTGGTCAAGTCAGAGTCAGAGTAAAGTCATACATCATATATATGTATAGTAAATGTCTGTGTGTGAAAAGTTAAAAGTGTCCATATTAAGAGTATAAAGTGTAATGTACTGAATACACAATAATGAGTGATTGATATGTATTCTAAATAATTGAGTTAGGCGATGGTCCCTATGCATGAGTTCATGTTTGGAATGAGGGTGGTAGTATTATTTGTAGTCAGAAAGTCAAAGGCTAAGGGAAAATAGGACGACATATTCCCTGCCAGTAGCATCTCTGAAAAGGGAATATTACAGTTAAACATAAGGGTACAACTCGATATACTGGTAGTTTGAAAATATTTTATTCTCATAATCTTATTAATTCTTTTTTGAAAAACGTAATTTGATATGCATGGAAAAACATACACTAAGAACACATTTACTTAAAAACGTAAGCATGTCATGATACTTAAAAATATGTGTTGACATCAAATGAGAACATGTAAACATGATACATGAACGGAAAATATAAACCGTAAACTTAAAAGTGAAAACTTAAATTACAGACGTGAACATGAAAACATAATCACGAAAATAATAATGTAGTTTGAAAACATGGTATGATCTGAAAAAGTATGTACATGGCTTGAAATCTAAAATACATCGTAAAAATTATAACATGCAAACATAAATTGAAATCTGCGAGTGAGCATATGAATTATAATCATGAGAGACGTGACATGATATGAACATGAAATTGTGATCTATGACTATAATAAATATTGGAAGCATGAAAATATAACATGAATAGAATATGGGACATGAAATGGAAAGTGAAAGCGTAATGCAAATACATGACATGACTATATAAATTAAACTACATTACTAACGCTGCAACTCAAACTCATGATATGACAGGCTTAAGACATGTTAAAGAGATGTTAATAACATGATTCTTACTTGATATACATATGTGCGTATATATATAATACATATATATGTGTGTATCATGAAAAATTTATTCATCTTTGTTCCAAACCACCCAATCAGGTGGCTTTAACCAACCAAAACCTGTGATGGCTTGGATCTAATCTAACATATTCATAATCTAGAACATGAAATTTAAGGACCTGAGATGCGTAGCATAACTGAAATATCGTCTTAAAGCATAAACTGGATTTATGAGCCAAATCGTAAACTTGAAACATAAACTTAAATTGTAACATAAATGGGATATTATAACATGTATCTTAAAAAAATACACGACTCTAATATAAACTTAAGGTTTATACTTAATTCATAAACACTAAAAATATAATTTATTAATAACACGACACATACACACAAGCTGTAATCATAATGCGTACTTGTGAATCGTTATTATAAGGTGTGTTCCTACATTGCATACTTAGTGTATATACTTGATAATTATGTAACACATGATCATGAGACGTGCTTAAAATGTAAACATTGCCCATAACTTAATTTCAAATCATAAGTATATTACATATAATGGTTAGTCATGAAATTTATCATCAAACATCCACCAAACATTAGTTAATATCAATGTATTATTCGTAATAATGTATCATCATCAACAACAAAAAATTCAATTGTATTTTCAACATCTTAGTTATCAATATCTCTTTTGACCTTAACATACACATACACATATACTTGTCACTTCCCCATTTCTAATAATCAAAATCTTAACTTATCTTCAAAGCTTATAATATTAATAATATCAGTAATATCCTTAAACGATTAAACTGCAAGTCTATATCTTCACACACATATTCGGTCAGCATACTTAAATTACAAGATATTATACATACTTAACATCACATACCATACTTTTGAATACACCCTATATACAACCCAAGCTTATAGTTTCCCTTCAACATTCGACTATGACCACACAGTCACCTCCTTAAACACTTTCAAATATTCAAGACATTACTTGCACATAACAATCATTATAAAACTAATTTTACTTTAGGTATTGATTCATACTTCATTATTGTCACATTTGACACTAAATGCATGCACACACCTTACTAATCGAATAAATATTTACCTATTTCATCTAAATTATATTAAATCATGCATTCCTACATATATAAGTTAAATAAAATCAACTCTTCTCATTATCAAATCATAACTTATCATTACTCATAATATCTTTTACACATTAAATCAAGTAAATCAAGTCCCCATTTGCTTCCTTTATATTCGACCATAAGGGCTTTACTCACCCTTGAATATTTTCAAACAACACAAACCATAATCCTAATCATACACTCATCTAACATGTTCAAGAAATTAGAATGCCCAATCATGAAACAAAACTTCCATCCCCTTCATCATTTGGTTCGGCCAAGATAAGGGAAAAAAATGCTCATTATAATCTTGAATAATCTTTACAAATTGGAGCTTGTTACATATTAAATCAATCACCAAGTGCATAATTATCCCTCTTATTTTGTCTAATCATACCTAATATTGACATTATAGCTCAATCTTCTAAGAAATGCGAAAATGGAGATGAAAATTTTCCTTTCATAATTTCGAATTTAAAGAAAAGAAGGGGGATAAGAGCTTACTTACTTGATCTAGCTTGAAAGAAGTCCATTTTCTTTTGCTCCTAAATTTGCATGAGAAATTTAGAGAGAATGGCGTGGAAGAGAAGAAGCAAAATAGTGTGTGTCATTGAGGAAAGAGAAAAGATGAATAGTAGTGTTTATATAGTCAAGGGGTTGATTTTTTATAATAAAATAATAATAAATATCTCACTCATGCCTAAAATTCTATAGTAATCCCGAAATTCACAGTTCATCTTGTAAAATACGTGTATTGTTGACCATGTTCTGGTCAAAATTTAGAAAACTATTCAATAAGAAAGTTGTAGATCATTGTCCAAGCTTTCCAACAATATAAAGATCACAAAAAACGGAGGTCAGTAGCTCAAGTTACGGCCAAAATACTAAAGGCTGTCTGTTCGTGATAAAAAAAATTGGTGTACCGGTAGAATTTTTCATGTTTTTGAAAAATTATTTCATGGATATTAATGTACATATGCATGATTTTATGACACTTAATAGTTTCCCATGCCAAAAAGAATGACTGGGGTTACCCGGGTGGACCAGGGTCTTACAGTTGGTGAGTTGGATTTAAAGAACATGTGTATGCAATGGAGGAGCAATTTTTTTTTAAAAGTCTTTTAGCGACCGTCTGTATATAGAGTTTATGGTTTGGATTTTGAGAAAATGTTGGCGGACGATGTCATAGAAAGAATGTTTATTTGTGTTTTTGGTTTTGAATAGGGGCTGCCTATTGGTGGTAATGCGTATGTTCAGCGTACATTCTTAGCATTGAAGTCCGATCCACTTAATACTAGAATAGATTTGATACAGAAACAAGCAAAGGGTCATATCACTTTAGTGAATGCCTATGCTGCTTATGCTGGAAAGTTGAAGATGTAAGCTTTGAAGGTGAGGATGATACCTATGAAGTTGACTTAAATGATGGCGATGCAACATCCAATGGATCTCAATCTGGCTGGAGACCCCACAAGAAGAGTGATGAGTGGTATTTATATCACTATTTCCCACTCATTTAACCTAATATTTTGTATAGTTTCTTGAGTTTTGTGAACGTTTTGATATGTTTTGTTTATTGTTGTAGATAAAATAAAGTTTGGAAAGCATTGGAGGCAATTTGGGGCAAAAACGGACAAAAATGCGTCAACAGGGATATTTTGGTCTTCTGCGCGTCGCGACGCCCAGACTTCCGCGTCGCGACGTCAAAATACGCCGAACAGTGCTAACGTGCGCCGGGTCCACAAATCAGAATCTGAGAAAAGTTTGACTTTGCTAAAATGCGCCGTGCCACGTGTCACCATCACAGCCGACCTGCTAACGTGCGCCGTGACACGTGTCATCATCATATGCTGCCGACACTCAGAGTTGACACGTGTCGCCTCGTCATCAGCCATGTCATCGGTCAAAAGTCAAACTTCGCCATGTGTCACGCCACATCATCCGCCACGTCACAAGGTCAACCAAGTCAACTTGCCACGTCAGCATCAGCCAATCACAGCGTGACACGTGTCGCCACGTGTCGCAATCCTACGGTGCCGACAGTCTCTTTCCCACGTGTCGCCACGTCATCGCCACGTCAGCGCCATGTCAGCATCAATAATTGAGTATCCTATCCTTATCTGACACGTGGCGGATAAGAATCTCAGCGACCAATCAGAAGCCGCCACGTGTCACAATAATTGAAGCCCAACCACTCTGCCACGTGTCACCTTATAATCTTATCCAGAATCTTCAAACCATCGAACCAGAGCGTGCCACGTCGACAAATCCGGCGTCGCGACGTTGAGGTCCTGGCGTCGCGACGCTGGAACCAATTTTTCTATAAATTCAGCGCGAAATTTCATAATTCAGTGCACCTTCCTCTCTCTTCAATTCCTTCTAAAGAGAGAGCTTCTCTCTCTAGATTCTTTAGTTTTTAGTTTTTTTTTTATTTTTGTTTTTAGTTTTGTAAATAATTTTAATTACTTTTGTAATAATAGTATTTAATTTTTACTTTTTACTTTTTACTTTTTACAGTTTTTACTATTTACCATGAGGAGGTAACTTCTCCAGCTAGGGTGAAAGGTAATTCTTTTACTGTTACTATTTAGATAAATCTCCCTTAAAAATAATATATTCACTATTTAAAATATTGACTTAAAAAGGATACCGCCAGATTGGTCGGTTGGCAATTTAATTTTGGTTCCGCCTTTATGGCTGGTTGGACTTAATTTGACTTAATCAGGATACCGCCTATATGGTCGGTTGGTATTATTATCACAAGTTTATATATTATTTTATGGGAGATATCTAAATTAGTAGTAGTAAAAGTAATTCCTTTTACCTTAGCATTTTATTTTATTTTACTTTTCAGCTTTACTTTATGTCTTTTACTTTTATGTCTTTACTAGTCCTAGTTATGTGTTAGTTATCTGGGGTTGTGATGATTTTTAATATCACCGGTTTATAAGGGGTTATTTTATAGTTTGGGTAATTTAAAGGTTTACTTATTAAGTCTTAAGCTTAATGCTTCTTGTTGTCTGATCACCAATAAGATTGATGTGGTAAATCTAAAATGAACTAGACATAGGGATTTTAGGTTTCAGCCTTAGACTTAATAGCCCACGATCTTCATTGAGGATAGATAACCCTTTAATAGATTTCCTTACGGATAGAAATATACCTGTCGGGCGGGGGTAGCCATAATTGGAACTTAAACTTAATGAATCCAGATAATTTGGTTGACATAGACATATGGTTCAATTGGGTTAAACTGGGTATTTGCGTCTGACCATCGACAGAGGCTTTTGCATAATTTAGTGTTCCAGGTTAGTAAACTGATTTATTACACAAACATAAAATAACCACTTCATCTTTTAAATGATATTAGAATGATTCACGACCCTAGATCTTTGTGTCTTTTTGTTATTTTCCTTAGTATTTTCTTTTGTCTTTTTATTTATTATTTATTTTGTAAAACCACTTTCAACCATCAAACAATCATTCTCTTCTCCATTTAATTAGATATTTGTAAATAAATAGATTCAATAATTAATAACAACAGTAGGAATTAAGTCCTCGTGGGATCGATATTTTTATACTACTTGAACGATACGTGCGCTTGCGTTATACATGTGTGTTTACGCCGGTCAAGTTTTTGGCGCCGTTGCCGGGGACTTATATTTCTTGAGTTGTTAATTTTGAAGCTATCTAATTTACTTGTATCTAATTTTCTTTATTTTTATCTGTAATTTTATTTCTTTCTTTTTTTCAGGTGATTTAAAAATGGGAACACTACTGGGAGATTGAGAGATTACGAGCTTTACAAGAAGATACACCCCACATCTGGGAGCAACAGTCCGGTTTTCTGAGGCCTGTTGTCCAGCCCAACAATTATCACTGGATGCCAGAACCATCATACTTTCCATCTTATCCACCATCCACCTACTATCCTCAACAAAACCAGAACCATCAGAGGAAGAACAATTGATTGATATGCTCAAAAAATTTTCCAAGAAACGAGACGAAAAGTTGGATACAATGCTTGAAACAAGCCTGAAGCAACTTGAAAGTATTCAGAGACAATCAGAATTCATTCAGAGGATGACAGATCAAATGAGACAATTAACAGAAAACAAGGACTACATACCTCAAGAATCAGTTTCAGATGACACTGACGAAGCCTTCAAGTACCCAGAAATCTACAAAGACACTTCAACAGAGGAGGAGGCTGAGCAGTATCAACAACCAGAGGTATCAGTTCAGGAGCCCGAACCGGTAAAGTCTCAATTTGACTTTTATTATTCAGATTCTGATGAGGATGAAGCTGATCTATTTGTACCAACTGCACCAACAACGGAGGATCAAACTTTCAGTCCTCAAAATGAAGATCTTGGAGCATGCTTTACCATGATGTTTGAAGAAGATCTATCTGAACCATCCATTCCAGTCATATCAGAGGATGAAGACCTAAAATCTGACATTTCTTTATATCCTCAGGTTGACAATTTTGAAACATGTATTTCACAGATGACAGATGAGAGCTGAATACAAAAATTTTACAATACATCTGTGAAGAAAAGGTGGAACAAGAAACAGAGCAAATGGAGGAGCAAATGTCTGACCTTAATAAAGATCCAGAGCATTTAGGAGAAACATCGTTGTTTTGGGGAGTACAAATTAAAGATATCAACCAGAAGCTTGACAGAATGGAAATTCCATTCCAAGTCAAACATCATACGAGACCTCCTGATTTTATTTCTTTCTTTGCAGGAACCACTGGAACAACAAGGAGCAAAAAGGTAGCACGAGCACTGAATGAGACAAATTCTTTTGCCACTTTACCGTTGGAAGAGACCATTCAAAAGCAACGCTCACGGGATTGTTTTTGATCGGACATCTAAAACGACATTGAAACCTCCATAACAGATGAATTTCAATCACGTCTGGCTGAAGACGAAAAATTTAGCGCTAGCAGGGAGGCAACCCATGCAATTTGTTGTAATTTATTTTTCATATTTTTGTGTGAACTTTTTAATTTTGTGTGTTAGTTTTGCAGGAAAAATAAAAACGGAATTCTTTAACAAACACAGGCCAATACAAGCGGGATTTTCATAATAAAATTTGACAAAATCACGAAGATACAAAGTTGATCCAGGCGACGGCCAAGTAAGGAGACATCTTTTGAGACGCGTCCCTATGGATTTTATCCGTCACAAGACATGGTTTTGTTAAAAAAAAAATAATAAAAAAATAAAAAAAATAAATAAAATTCAGCGTCGCGACGCTGACACGAAATCACAGAACATAAGCAGAGGCACCGCAGATCTCATTTTACTTTCTTCTTCTTCCTCAACCACCTCCAACAGCCGCAACCTTCACCAAGCCTTCTCCAGCCAACACAAGCCGAGATCTACCAAACTGAGAGCAAGCCAAACCGTCCATCACCATTTTCTCTCAAATCTCCACCATCACCGAAACCGCAAAAGCCGAGATACCACCATCGTGAACCACCAAGATCCATCAAGGCTCACTTAGAACCAACCATCACCACCGAGATCCACAGCCGCCGCACCATCGCCACTGTCTCGCCTGAACCGAACCACACAAGACCGATCATTACGGATCTCCAACCCAAAGCCGCGAACCCACTCTTGCCGAAACCAGAAGCCATCACCTGAGACCAAAACAGAGAAACCGTGAACCACCACCGAGCCACCAACGAACCAAACCGAGAGAACCCACCACTGCCAAAATCAGAATTTGAGATTACCATTAATGAGTTTAAAAAATTTGATTTGGTAATTGGTAAATTGATTTGGTAATTAGGTTTGAATTGTGGTGTGTTTTGATTTGGGAATTTTGAATTACGAAGGGTTGGATTGTGGATTAAGTTGATTCGTAGATTTTTGGGAGCGAAGAGTTGAATTGGAGTGTTTGTGGCATTTGATAGATTTAGGTTGTGTTGGATAATCAAAAATTCAGGGGAGACTCTGTCGGATTTTTCTGAAAAATACCAAAGTTGGGATTTGATTGGTGATAATTTTTTAGGGTGAATTTTGGGGAAATTTTGAGTTTTTAGAGGTGATTCTGCCAACATTTTTAATGAAAAAATGATCAAATAGCAATTGTGGTAAGAACCGTAATTTCGGCATAAATCTTAATCGGTAATTTTTCCTGTTAAATTTCAGCTGACCAGGTATTATCTTCTAAGCTATTCTTCTACTGTTTAAGACATTGAGGACAATGTCTCATTTAGGTTTGGGGGAGGGAATTAGTTGATTAATAGCTTGTTTTTAGTATGTGTGTTATTTTTATTTTTAGTTCAAAATTTTTCGAAAAATACAAAAAATTGAAAAATTTTCAAAAAAATTACAAAAATATTTTGCGTTTTTGTTTTTAATTTGACTAAAAAAGTGAAATTGGTAAGAGATAGCCGAGTAAGGAGTTTCCATTCCTGAGACGTATCTCAAGCCTATTTTCGAAACAAGTTAATTTTTGTTTATTTCCTTTTAATTATTTAATTTGTGAATTCTCCTTAAAACTGACTAAAAGGAATCTTCATATGCTCAATTGATAGATATTATCAACATATATAGTAACATACGGACATAAGCTAAAATTGAAAAGTTTGTAATATTCAGTGCTCTAGTTTAATTGGAGGAAACATCTCAAAAAGCAGTGGAGTAAAAAAAAATAATAAAAAAAAAAAAAAAAAAAACGTCTGAGATCCGAGTTATTAAGTCTGTAAGGGTGTCTTAACACCTAGTGCCCTAAGCCAACTGGTTTGGGAGTCACTGGCCCAAAGCTCGTTACATGGATCAAAGAGGCTGCAAAAAAATATATATATCTGAAGTCTGGGTAATTAAGTCCGAGGGGTGTCTTAACACCTGGTGCCCTAAAGCCAACTGGTTTGGGAGTCACCGACCCAACACTCGTTACATAGATGGAAGATATTGTATATAAATAAAAAATAGAGAAAAATCAAAGAAAAAATCAGAAAATGAGAAAATTATTCCATTGCTGCAAAAAGGTGTGAAATCTGGTAGAACTTTAGGACAAAATATTACTCTCTTATCAACTGCACTTATGACTGTTTGTGGGCAAAATGAGTTGATAATATTTTGTTGGCTGTGTATATGGAGAATGGTAAATATAATCGGAGAATTTACTTATTCGGTAATTTAGAATAAAACAAAACAACTAGTAACTTGGAATAGAAGTTTCACCTGATTAGTCACTAACATCTTTATTCTCTTTTCTCTTGTCTTTTTGCTTTTGTGTGCATTAGTTTTACTAACTTTTTACTTTTTGTATAAAATGTTTGTGGGTATCATTGCTGTAAGCCCTCACGAGACTACAACTCGTCCACTAGGGACACCTAGGGTTTAAGGATTGTTGCATACGCTAAATGCAACCGTGATCCCTACGAAAGTGGCTTAGTTAAATTATTTATGTTATTTTATTCTATGTTTTTGCTCGAGGACTAGCAAAATGTTAGGTTTGGGGGTGTGATGAGTGGTATTTATATCACTATTTCCCACTCATTTAACCTAATATTCTGTATAGTTTCTTGAGTTTTGTGAACGTTTTGATATGTTTGTGTTATTTTGTAGATAAAATAAAGTTTGGAAAGCATTGGAGGCAATTTGGGGCAAAAACGGACAAAATGCGTCAACAGGGATATTTTGGTCTTCTGCGCGTCGCGACGCCAGACTTCCGCGGCGCGACGTCTAAAATACGGGCCGAACAGTGCTAACGTGCGCCGGGTCCACAAATCAGAATCTGAGAAAAGTTTGACTTTGCTAAAATGCGCCGTGCCACGTGTCACCATCACAAGCCGACCTGCTAACGTGCGCCGTGACACGTGTCATCATCATATGCTGCCGACACTCAGAGTTGACACGTTCACCTCGTCATCAGCCATGTCATCGGTCAAAAAGTCAACTTCGCCATGTGTCACGCCACATCATCCGCCACGTCACAAGGTCAACCAAGTCAAACTTGCCACGTCAGCATCAGCCAATCACAGCGTGACACGTGTCGCCACGTGTCGCAATCCTACGGTGCCGCGACAGTCTCTTTCCCACGTGTCGGCACGTCAGGCGCCATCATCATGCAATCAATAATTAGTATCCTATCCTTATCTGACATCGGCGAGAAAGAATCTCACCAATCAGAAGCCACGTGGTCACAATAATTGAAGCCCAACCACTCTGCCACGTGTCACCTTATATCTTATCCAGAATCTTCAAACCAGCGAACCAGAGCGTGCCACGTCGACAAATCCGGCGTCGCGACGCTGAGGTCCTGGCGTCGCGACGCTGGAACCAAATTTTTCTATAATTCAGCGCGAAATTTCATAATTCAGTGCACCTTCCTCTCTCTCAATTCCTTCTAAAGAGAGAGCTTCTCTCTCTAGATTCTTTAGTTTTTAGTTTTTATTTTATTTTTAGTTTTTAGTTTTGTAAATAATTTTAATAATTACTTTTTGTAATAATAGTAATTAAATTTTTACTTTTTACTTTTTACTTTTTTACAGTTTTTTACTATTTACCATGAGGAGGTAACTTCTCTCCAGCTAGGGTGAAAGGTAATTCTTTTACTGTTACTATTTAGATAAATCTCCCTTAAAAATAATATATTCACTATTTAAAATATTGACAATTAAAAGGATACCGCCAGATGGTCGGTTGGGCAATTAATTTGGTTCCCCGCCTTTATGGCTGGTTGGACTTAATTTGACTTAATCAGGATACCGCCTATATGGTCGGTTGGTATTTATTATCACAAGTTTATATATTATTTTATGGGAGAGATCTAAATTAGTAGTAGTAAAAGTAATTCCTTTACCTTAGCATTTTATTTTATTTTACTTTTCAGCTTTACTTTATGTCTTTTACTTTTATGTCTTTACTAGTCCTAGTTATGTGTTAGTTATCTGGGGTTGTGATGATTTTTAATATCACCGGTTTATAAGGGTTATTTTATAGTTTGGGTAATTTAAAGGTTTATTTATTAAGTCTTAAGCTTAATGCTTCTTGTTGTCATGATCACCATAAGATTGATGTGGTAAATCTAAAATGAACTAGACATAGGGATTTTAGGTTTCAGCCTTAATGACATTATAGCCCCGATCTCCTTGAGGATAGATAACCCTTTAATAGATTTCCTTACAGGATAGAAATATACCTGTCGGGCGGGGTAGCCATAATTGGAACTTAAACTTAATGAATCCAGATAATTTGGTTGACATAGACATATGGTTCAATTGGGTTAAACTGGGTATTTGCGTCTGACCATCGACAGAGGCTTTTGCATAATTTAGTGTTCCAGGTTAGTAAACTGATTTATTACACAAACATAAAATAACCACTTCATCATCTTTTAAATGATATTAGAATGATTCACGACCCTAGATCTTTGTGTCTTTTGTTATTTTCCTTAGTATTTTCTTTTGTCTTTTTATTTATTTATTTATTTTGTAAAACCACTTTCAAACAATCAAACAATCATTCTCTTCTCCATTTAATTAGATATTTGTAAATAAATAGATTCAATAATTAATAACAACAGTAGGATTAAGTCCTCGTGGGATCGATATTTTTATACTACTTGAACGATACGTGCGCTTGCGTTATACGTGTGTGGTTTACCGCCGGTCAAAGAGATCTCATGGTATTTTATTCTATCCTAGCTGTTCTATTCAGTAACAAATTTTGATGATAGTAATTTTATTATCAGACCACTTGTGGCAATTGTTTGCAGTGGATAGTATGGAGCCACCTCCTCTGATGGAAGGTGAAGGGTGGTCATTCAGAGTGTGTGTGTTTCAGCCAAAACAAGAGGGCTGCGAATTTACTCTCATTCGATAAATGTGTATTGATTTATCTGTGTAATTATAGATGTAACATTCATATATTGAATAACGAATATGCTTAGTATTCCTCAAGTAAGTCCCCGGTAAGTCCCCAATGAGCCAATGAATCTGCCTGCTGATTATTCTCCCGACTAACCTGCTCGAAGGTCACATTGTTCATTCCTTCAACCAATTTTGTCACCTCTATCAGGTAAGCTATCATATTAGGCTCCCTTGCCTGGAACCCATTATTTAGCTGCTGAACAGCATTGGGAGTCGCTCTTCACTGTTACATATCTTACCCCGACTGCCTAAAAAAGCATCAACCAGGTCAGGATTGCCTCATACTCAACCTCATTATTGGTTGCTCAAACGCAAACTTCAGTGCGTAACTAAACTTAACTCCCCTCCATCTTTATTTTTGAGAATGATACATGCCATGCAACTGACCCATCCACAAGCAGTTCCACTTCTCTTCCCCCGATTACCATGACTTGGGGTCCAGTAAATTCTGCTACAAAGTCAGCTAGAGCTTTCCCATTGATTGATGACCGAGTAAACAACACGTATAACGCAAGTGCACGTATCGTTCAGTAGTATAAAAATATCGATCCCACGAGGACTTAATTCCTACTGTTGTTATTAATTGTTGATACTATTTATTTACAGGTAGCTAATTATAGAGAGAAAGAGAATTGATTGCTTTTGGTTGGTTGAATGTGGTTTGCAAAATAAATTAAAAACAGACTCAAAAGAAAATATTAAGGAAAATAAAAGAAAATACTCAAGGATCTAGAGTCGTGACTCCACACAATATTATTATAAAGATGAATTGACTCTCTTATTTATGGTAATAAATCAATTTGCTAACCTGGAACACGATGATATGCAAAAGCCTCTTCCGATGGTCAGAGCAAATACCCAGTAAAACCCAATTGAACCATATGTCTATGTCAACAAATTACCTGGATTCATTAAATTAAGTTCCATTATAGCTACCCGCCGATAGCTACCACCCGCCCGACAGGTATATGTCTATCCTGTAAGGAAATCTATTAAAGGTTATCTATCCTCAAGGAAGATCGTGGGCTATTGAATCTAAGGCTGAAACCTAAAATCCCTATGTCTAGTTCATTTTAAGTTTACCATATCAATCTTATTGGTGATCAGACAACAAGAAGCATTAGCTTAAGACTCAATAAACAAACTAAATAATTACCAATAAAAGAAAATCAATTATTAAGTGTGGGTATTGTGTTTCATCACTTCCCTAGAATAAAAATAAATGCTGGGGTTAGAGGATCACATTTAATATTTCTTATTTAGGAATCTCACTTATTATAAAATATAAATTATTTTCTGTTCTGCTTTCTCATGAATTAATAATGTTAACATTAAAACTAGTCATATAGGCGGTAATCCATTTAGTCCAATTACATACACCAGCCATATAGGCGGTATTATTTGTCACATAAAGACCAACCATATAGGCGGTAAAGTAATTTAATTTAACCCGACCATATAGGCGGTAATAAAGTCTGACATTAATTAATCCGGTTAAATTATAATTTATAAATTATAATTAAGTGAGATTTACCTAGATAATTATATTAAAGGTTTCACCTTTTACCCAGTGGAAATTTAACTACAAAACATAAAGTAAATAAATAAAAAGCTGTAATAAAAACTAATAATAAAAATACATAATTTTATTATTACAAAACTAGATGCTTCCTATGAAATCAGGGAAAAAATCCCAAGGAAAGCACACCAAATGAAGTGAATAAGAGCTGAATTTATAGACAGATTCGGCATCTGGCGTCGCGACGCGTAGGGTCATGGCGTCGCGACGCAGCACGCGGTTTGGTCCACGCAGGTTGACCACGAGTGTTCTGTCGGCAGAATCTGGTGATGACACGTGTCACGCGGTGAATGTGGTGCAATGAGAAGACGACACGTGGCACACGGTGATTGGCTGAGCTTTCGGTCCAATGAAAAGTTGACACGTGGCACGCGCTTAGGATCGGTCAAATGAGAGGTCGACACGTGGCAACATGTGATTTGTCCAATATTCGATCCAATGAGAGATTGAACGTGGCACGAGCTTCCTTTGGTCCAATAAGATTTCGACACGTGGCATCCGGCGCATTTTAGCAGATCTTCTGTGATGATGACATATGGCACGGCGCACGTTAGCAAGATCGCACACGTTAGCAAGGCCCAATTTCTTTGATTCTGATACGTGTCCCTCGACGCACGTTAGCATGACCGGGCTCACTTTAGGAGTCGCGATGCGGAAAAATTACAAAAAATGCCCCTTTTTCATTTTTTTTCTCTATTTTGTCCCCAAATTACTTCCAATGTTTTCCCAACTTATTTATCTGCAAAATAACACATCAAAATATTCACAAAACCACCCGAAAACTATACAAAATATTAGGTTAGATAAGTGGAAAATAATGATATAAATACCACTCATCAATTGACACTCGAGGTAGGTAGGATATATCATACTCGTTAAGCTCTATTTCCCATTTTACAAGACGACCCTAAGTATATGATCTATCCAATATTTGTCTTAGCAGGTGGTTGGTATATAGCCCGATGAGGCGAGCCTAGAAATAAAGACGCAACTTTCTTTCCGCGATAACTAAGGATAGAGCCATCAACTCATGAGTCAAGTATCGAGTCTCGCGATCTAATAAGGAATTACTAGTGTAATAAACTTTGTCTATTTCTTGTATTAGCACTGGACTTACAGCATGTTCTGAAATAACTAAATATAGAAATAACATCTCACTTGCAATTGGTTTAGACAGAAGTGGGGATCATGTAGGGTATCCTTTGAGCTGTTGGAATGCATCCTCGCACTCGCTCGTCCACTCGACTTCTTTTTTGCCTTCTTGATCAGTTGGAAGAAGACATGGCATTTATCAGTGGCCTTTGAAATAAATTGGTTGAGCCATGCTACCCGACTGGTCAAGTTTACACCTCTTTCACTGTCCTTGGAGATTTTAAATCCAGTACTACCCCGATCTTCTGAGGGTTGACCTCAATACCTCTCGCATTGACCATATATCCCAAAAACTTTCCCGAAGATACATAAGGTGAACTTGTCTGGGTTCAGCCTTATCTTATACTTCCTCAATAGTTCTAAAATTTCTCCGAGGTCCCTCAGATGATCCTCAGGTACTACATTCATTGTTATCATGCCATCGATATAAACTTGCATTGTCTTACCGATGAGGGGATTGAAGACCCGATTTACCAAGATATGATACGTTGCCCTCGTATTCTTCAATCCGAAAGGCATCATCTTATAACAATATAAACCATGATCAGTAATGAATATTGTCTTCTCTTCATCCTCGGGGTGTATTTTGATCTGGTTATACCCCGAGAAGGCGTCAATAAAATTGAGCAGCTCGTGGTAGGATGTCGAATCCACCAATTGATCCATATTCAGAAGTGGGAAATTATCCTTTAGGCAAGCCTACGTTAGGTCGGAGAAACCCACACACATCATCCACTTTCCATTGGCCTTCTTCACCAAAACTACTTTGTATACCAACTTTGGGTACTTAACCTCTCTGATGAACCCGACCTTCATCAATTTGTCCACATTTGTGTGAATAGCCTCTTACCATTCTCAGTTGAAGATCATTATCTTCTACTTCATGGGCTTATGAGCTCAGTCTATCGTCAGACGGTGGCTGGAAACCCAGAGATCTATTACAAACATATCCTCGTGACCTTGTTGGACAGTTATGACCCATAGCGTCACTATTTGTACAGATCATGGTGTTGTTGTACAAATTAACTATGTGACAAGGAGATTGCGCTCTTATCATTTGTGAGTAGATCACCTAGATGTATAAATGATAGGAGGTCCCTATGATTAGTTCCTGGATTGAGATGATATGAGACAGTATCAGTCCTCGAAGGATTAATCATTAAATATCCCTACTCGTAGTATTATCGAGACTGGACATCGATAATGCGGAATATACTAGTATTGCACTTGTGCGCGTTGTGGGAGCACAACGACATAGTTCTCATATAGGAGGTTGTGTTTACGATGGTGCGGAAACTAGCCCTG